>CAKOAT010180710.1:0-229439 GCA_932364175.1 Eruca vesicaria subsp. sativa
TATTAGGAGGCCAGTAACTCAGAACAGAGATCGGAGGAGGGTCCGTAAAAGTGAAGAACTCTTTCGCGACGTTGATTTGCAGTTGAACCAAAGTCATACCCACGCTCACAGGGACTATCCGAGACATTTTTTTCTTATCGATATCAAAATTCCAGAGAGAGCCGGAGGTACTCCATTCTCCGGGGATGACCATGCAATGCTCGACCATGGTAATCTGATAAATAATACGAAAAAAGATTAATGGATGAAGTATTAGGTTAATTGGGAGTTAGAAAACAAACCTGTATTTAGAAGCAGTAAATCGGAGATGGAGGAGATTTACAGAAGAACCGTAAGCTATTGGAAAAGGAGCTATGGAGAAGCCTTTATCTAATACATAAATCTCCACCGTCGAAATAATAGGTGAAACTAATCCAATGGCTTAAAAAGGAGGCAGATATATGTCAAATCTATAACACTGAATTAATGTGGAACGTTGGATGGAAAAAAAATGAGGGGTGGAGGTTCATTCCCGCTTAAACGAAATGTGTACTTACCATTTGACTAACTAGATTGTTGAGAATTAGGGAATAAAGGGGACACACTTAACATTAACTACCTTAGGAGCAGAATCTGCCTTTTTGTGATATAAAAAAGTAGAAACTGTCCTAGAGTGATATAATCTCAAAAAAATATATAAAATTAAATTAAATATCCAGGGGGGGAAGACGACGACAAAGACGTACAATGCGAAAAAAGACAGAAGAGAAGATTCGCTGTCATAAGATACGACAGCGTTTTCGAAGGAATATTTATTGACTGAATCATCCATCATTCCGACAGTTATTTGCGAAATCGTTGTCTGAACCGGACCGAACCATCACACACACCCATTCTGTCCGAACACACTTTTTCCTATTAAAAGTTTCCATTTTTTCTTTTGAAGAATTACAAAACAAGCAAGAAAAGAATCGTACAATTCATCTTTCCTCCACTTTCGGCGGCACATTCAAAGAGACACCCAAGAGAACAGAGAGATCAAGATCGTCTCTGCTATGATGCCGGAATTATCGCCGGCCAAACTTGGCAGGCCTTCATCTTCTTCCTCTTCTTCAAGTTCTGACCGTGCTTCGGTGAGAATCGAGGAGATTGAAGACGGTGGTTGTAGTGGCATCGTCAATGGCTCTGAAGAAGTGGATCCTGTTATTGCCGACAACACTGTAACCGAATCTTCAGGTATTGTCTTTTTATCTTACCAAAGACATGATTAGAACGAAACAAATTTAGGCTAAAGGTTCTTCTTTTATCGGATTTGGATCCATTGCTTGGTTTTGATAATATAGGCTTTGTGTGTGTGTGTGTTTTAAGGTGGTGGCAATAAAAGCTTTTCACGAGCACGGACAATGCCTGTGGAGAGTTCTTCGAGTAGTGATATGGCTGAATCATTATCATCATCGTCGTCATCAAATCCTAGGTTAGATAAATCAATGTCTGAGAGGCAGCACAAAGCTACTCCCTTTCTTGCTGAGCATGCCGCCAAGTTCTTTGATGACAACATCTCTGCAGGGAAGAAGGTACAAAGACTTCTATTTTTGGCATTGTAGTTATTATCTTTTGGGAATTACTTTACAAAAGAGTTTGTATTTTGCAGCTAAAATTGCTGAACCGTATAGCTACTGTGAAACATGATGGAACAGTTGAGTTTGAAGTTCCAGCAGATGCTATCCCACAACCTATTCCTGTAGACCGTGAAGAACAAGAATCCTCCAGAAATGGTGTTTCCCCTGATGACTCTATTAATAGGGTGGACATCCCTCCTATGCAGATTGTGATGCTAATTGTTGGAACACGTGGAGACGTTCAGCCTTTTGTTGCAATAGCCAAACGCCTCCAGGTTAGTTAGTTATCTCTTCTTCATTATTTTTTTTCATGTTCATGAGATTGATGTAGAGTGTTTGATAATGCAGGAGTATGGGCATAGAGTAAGACTTGCAACACATGCAAATTTTAAAGAGTTTGTTTTGACTGCTGGATTAGAGTTTTATCCTTTAGGTGGAGATCCAAAAGTGCTAGCCGGTTGTATGTATCTGCCCAAACATTTTCACATTCATCTGTATGTAGTTTCAACGGTTATCAGCAATTTATTCATTGGTTTTACTTGTTATGTTGTGTACAGATATGGTTAAGAACAAGGGGTTCTTGCCATCAGGCCCTTCAGAGATTCCGATACAGCGAAAGCAAATGAAAGACATCATATATTCTCTACTTCCAGCATGTAAAGAGCCTGATCCAGATTCTGGAATCTCTTTTAATGCTGATGCCATTATCGCCAATCCTCCAGCATATGGTTAGTAACTCTCACTCTCAGCAACTTGTTTAGTTAATGGCTACTCTTTAAACATCTGTAATGCCATTCACAACTTATCATAGATTCACTTGGAATGGTGACTAAGTTTGGGAAATGCCATTTCAGGACATACACACGTGGCAGAAGCACTGAGGATACCAATTCACGTATTTTTCACCATGCCCTGGACGTAAGTCTTTGTATTGGCAAACAGATTGTGGCCTAAATAAATGTTATTTTGATCATTCACTATCTTTCTGCTACTATGCAAATGATCCAGGCCAACAAGTGAGTTTCCACACCCTTTGTCACGTGTCAAACAACCAGCAGGATACAGAGTGAGACTTGTTTACTCTCTGATTGGTTTGCTAATAAAACTTGACTTCTTCTTTTTAACATTCTGTTCTTAATGCAATTTTCAGCTTTCTTATCATATCGTTGATTCATTGATCTGGCTTGGAATAAGGGACATGATAAATGATCTTAGGAAAAAGAAACTGAAGATACGTCCTGTTTCATATCTAAGTGGAACACAAGGCTCTGGCTCTAATATTCCACATGGATATATGTGGAGTCCTCATCTTGTCCCTAAGCCAAAAGGTAGTATACTGTATGGCTCATTAGCTTACTTTTTTTTTTTTTTTTGTCACGATGCTCATTAGCTTACTAATGATTGATTATATAGCAGTTTTGTTCATTACTTTTCATCCATTTCAGATTGGGGGCCACAAATTGATGTAGTGGGGTTTTGCTTCCTTGATCTTGCATCAAACTATGAACCTCCTGAAGAACTTGTGAAGTGGCTAGAAGCTGGTGACAAACCTATTTATATTGGCTTTGGTAGTCTCGTGAGTTTTTTTTTTCTCCACTCAAACTTTTATCTATGACTCTGTAGTTAACTTATCTTATGAGAAATTAAAACAATGTCTGTGCCTTTCTGTGATTATTTGGTGCTACTAAAGCCTGTCCAAGAACCAGAGAAAATGACTGAGATAATTGTGGAAGCACTTGAAAGAACTAAACAGAGAGGAATCATCAACAAAGGATGGGGAGGCCTTGGAAACTGTAGGTCTACCCTTTTCTATTGTGGATGCTTGCTTGTTTGGTATATTATTTATAATAATATATGGTTTGATGTGGCTTTCATATACAGTGAAAGAACCCAAGGACTTCGTTTACTTGTTGGATAATGTCCCACATGACTGGTTATTCCCAAGATGCAAGGCAGTGGTATGCCTAATAATATTCTGCAACTTTTCCTAGATTAGTCCCTGAACATCTTGTTTAAGACACAGTCACACATTGTTGCTATTCTGCTTTCAGGTTCATCATGGTGGTGCTGGAACAACAGCTGCAGGTCTTAAAGCAGCGGTATAGTTTAATTTGAGTGTAAGCTTAAAAAATAGTATGCATCTTGAGATGTGACTTTAGTAGTTAAACATGCAGTGTCCAACAACTATTGTGCCTTTCTTTGGAGACCAACCTTTTTGGGGAGAACGAGTTCACGCTAGAGGAGTAGGTCCTGCACCAATCCCAATAGACGAATTCTCACTCCATAAGCTTGAAGATGCCATAAACTTTATGCTGGACGATAAGGTGAATATATATACCTTGACAACATTTTATGGCAATACCATTGGCTATTGAGTTAATAAATGAAACTGAGCATTTGAATGGGAGCAGGTGAAGAGCAGTGCCGAGACGTTAGCAAAGGAGATGAAGGATGAGGATGGTGTGGCTGGAGCTGTGAAGGCTTTTTTCAAACATCTTCCGAGTACACAACCGATTTCTCCAGATCATATACCGGAACCATCTGGATTCCTCTCTTTCAGAAGATGGTTTGCTTGTTCTTGACTTTCTTGCTCCAAGAATCTCCTCTCTTCTCTTGTGCATTGTTACCTCTTGTATGTTTGTTTTCTCTTCTTGTTGATTGGTTTTTATTTTGCAACAACTCACTTAGGCAAAGTGTATCGTTTGTAAAGTAATTTATCATAACCAGCAGCAAAAAAAAAATGAAAACAAAGATTTTTGTGGTTCGAATTTTAATATCATATATGACATATTTTGTGCTTCAGTTTCTAATGTCTTGATCTGCAACGTCTATGGAATGTGGTGCAGAAACAACACTTCTCTTTTGATATTAGAAAAGAAAAATTAATTGAAATTAGTAGAATGCTGCTGAATTGAGAATCACCAATTGGATGGACTGAGGTTTGTCACAGTTTATGTTTGAATGGTACCTACTGGTATTAATATAGCCAAGTTTCTATCGTCTTTTATTTTGTACCAGGACCGGCTGGTTCTGGACTAAGCCTGTTGAAACATTTGTTTTATGTCCCCAAAATTTTTGAAAAAGTCTATATGTACAAAGGTCTTCAAAAAAAAATTTTTAGGTCCCCAAATTAGTTATAAAAATATTTTAACTGAAATTTTTAAGAATTTTCCCAAGACCTCCAAAATTTAAGGACCCATGTTATGTATTGGGGTTTTTTTTTCTTTTTTGCAGTACGTTTTCTGCATTTATGTAATCATGAACTTATATTATATTGAAGGATTGAGTGTTAACAAACAAAAAAAAATCAGATGTGTCCAAATTTTCCAAGAGAAAGATAGGGTTTCTGAGTTTTGAAGAAAGAAAACAAATAAAACAAAAAGTCAATCAAATTGTAAAAGAAAATAAAAAAAATGCTTGCATGTTATCAAGGCGACGATGTGTATTCTTTATTATTAAGTTTTATTCGTAACATTCGGACATGCAATAATGTTAGAATTTAATGCAACAACACATATCAGGATGATCCCAACCAACGCATTGGCCTAGTCGATATCCTTTCTTTTGGCAAAGGGCCGTACAGCGCCTCTCGTGTCCACATGGTCCAAGGCATTCCACTGCTTCTACTGTTTCTACATTTTATTCATAAAAGAAGAAGAATTATGATAATATAATATTAAATATTTTCACGATTTGCTATATTAGAAAAGACAAAACGTGCAGCTTATAAAGGGCCCAACCTGGAACCAAGAGAACGCTGAAGATTATTGAAGAAATTACGAGAAAGCTCATGAATCCAATCTTGTAATTCATGTTTAAAGTATTGTCAATGTATTACTTTTGCATTTGTCTCGAAATCTATTTTATAGCTGTTTCTAAGGTTATATTGTTTTGAGATCTCTTTGATTAATTAGATTTGAGTCAAAGTCAAAAGCAGAAATTGATTTGACTTTGGATATATATGGAAAGCGAATATTGATTTGTATTAATTTCCACTGTGCACATTCCAAATTTATTGGTGCCAGTCCTGTAGAGATGTTTTTATGTTTTCTTTGGTACATATATTGCCAAATTGAAAATGTATTAATTAATATTCATTGACTAATTCATTTCAAATAGCCAATCTAAGGAGACTTACATTTTTTTTTGGTGGGATCTAAGGAGACTTACATTTGATCAATCATTTTATACATGCAATAAATCTCTTGTTCGTTATCAGTTATGACACGTCAACCATAATATCTGACAATTATATTAAAATGAAAGAATGACGAGCATCATTATTATTGCTAATGAAATGGAAATGTGATTTTCGTTTTTGAGTCAAACTAGACATATATATTTTACCAGATGCCGAAAACCAAACATGAACCCGATCCAAAAAACCTGAACTATAAAAATATTTGAATGTGTATTTATTGGATATCCGAATCCGATCATGTAATACCCTATACAAAATATCTAAATATTTATAATAATTGTAAATCCATAATGATTTAGATTGATTTATTTATTTTCATAGATCATGCTAAACCTAATTTTGTCTCTTCCTCCGTAGACTTAATTGATCCGTCTTGATGCCCCACTGGTTAACAACATATTTTGTTGTTTACTTAATATTATATTATTTTTCATACATATATTATTTTCAAATAATTTTAAATTAACGAATCTGGTTTGAATTACCCGAGCCCCAAACTACAAATATAAAAATCTGCTCCAAAATATAAAATATCCAAACGGATTCTATACTCCTATCCTGAACTACCCACAAACCCAAAAAGAAAAGTTATTATGAAAACAAATATAAAGGTAAAGTAAAAGAGGTGAGACATGTTCCCTAAACAAAACAAAGGCGAGAAGCTTACAATAAAGTAAAAATTTAAAAAGGTAACAAAATGTCTAGCCTATATATAGAATGCGGATACTTAACCACAAAGCAGTGCTTTCAAAGCTGTCTTAAAGTTTGGGACACATGTATTATTGAAACAGACATCCTCTTCTCGATTATAAGCATATCATTCTTTGACTGATTCTCATTGCTTCCGTATCGATTCGTGCCTACAAAGGTTCCTTCTTTTTAACATACATTATAATTCACTTTTCTTTTCCAAAAAGTTTGAATAATAAAATGAGTTTTGGTTTCCATTATTTGGTGCATGCATATCGTCTTATAATAAGAATTCACTGATTATTTGCCGAAATTATAATCAGAGACCCACCCTCAACTTTAATGGTGAATGCATATAGTAGCCAAACATCATACTACATGTAAAATAATGAATAAGACGATGTATCAATCCTTCCACTCTCAGTGACAGCTTTATATCATCATATGTAGCCCCATGTAAATTACTTGCACAAACTTCCCTCAGAGGCGACATCTTATTCATTCTATGGAAGTGTTACTATATAGATACTGGACCTAGGGGAATAACTTAAGATGGTCACGTTAATATGATCAGTTAAATTGTTTAATTCCAGTAGATTATTTTGTTTACAATCACTACTCTAATACTGTATCTGATATATTACGAAAATAACATCCCACACAAACATACAAATAAATGTATGGGGAAGCATTCAATTTGATTTTATTTGTTTGTTTTCTGCATTATCAAATTATATTTACCAAAACATAAACCAGCATTCGATATTATCTTTAGTGCACGCAATAAGAGTGTAAATAGAGAAAAAGAGAACTCGACAGATCGAATTAAAACTACATTTATTGGAATCACATAGAAACACATACTATGAAATAAGAACAAATTTTCTTCCAAGCTACTACGTACGTTTAAAGAAGCTGAAGAAAATAATAAAGATGAGATGGAATCAGTCACGAGTCTCGTGGAACCTTCTGATGAAATCAGTGGATTTCCGGTTAATAGCCGGCTCAACGACGTACCAGTTATAAAAGTTGCCTTCACTATCCTCACCATACATCTCGTCGTCAGTTCCTGCCGGGTTTGATCTTTGTCTTTTCCTCAACCATGCCTTGAAGCTGCCGAAGAAGCTAAACAAGAAACGCCAAGAACCTCCCATTATAAAATTACTTTAGAAAAAGAAGTGTTATAGAGAGAGATGTACTTTGCTTGTGGATAATTATAAGCATGTGAGGTCTGTTGGTTAGGGTTCAAAATACAAGGACTCTCTTTATAGAAGGCTGGTCAAGTTGGAATCCTAGAGGAACCATGCAAGAAACACCCCACTAACCAAAAAATATATAACTTTCACTTTGTAATTTTGTTTTATCGTATTGTTAAACAAAAATCAATATTTTTCGTTTCGTAATATATAACAAATGATATTTTAGAAGGTTATGTTGTTTTTTAAAATATAAAATATATTTTAACAATTATATATAGTAAATATAGTTTTTTTTAAAAATGTCTAATTAACTATATTTAAAAATGTTTTTTTGGAAAGAAGAAATTTCTTAGTCGTTCTGCTTTTAGCCATAACATTATACACCATTTTCCTTGTCACAACATTATACAGTATAAAATAGAGAAATAATGAAGTTTGTGATAAAGTTTCTAATTGCAATCATCTATATATTAAAAGAGAACAGTACAACATTCTAGCTATGACACGTGTTATTAATAAACTGCTTCTCAAAATTTCTAAAAAAAAAATGTTGGTTCATATAAATATATAATAAATTATTATTATTGCTCTTCATTCATTACTTAAATAAAAACTACAAAATTACTTAATATGATATATATATGACAATTAATGATAAGAATAAGAAAGATTTGATAAAAAATTATATATCCTATATTCTTGTTATTAAATTTATATTAGAAAAATAAATTAAACAATCACAGTAACTATTAAATAACCAAATTATAATTGGTTGATTTTGATGTTATCTTCAGAAGACAACGAAACATTTTCAAAACCATTGTTAAACAGTTTCAACACTATAATTTCGTTTATAGTCTGTAAATAAGTATATTATCAAGGAATACGAGCTTTAAAATTTTCAAAAATTCATAGGGGTTAACCCACGACCTCGAAAATTTGGTGGATTTAGATGTTATCCTTAGAAGACGACGAAACATTTTCAAAACGATTGTTAAACAGTTTCAACATAATAATTTGGTTTATGGGTTTTTAAATAAGTATACTAACAAGTAATACAATTTAATAATTTTTCAAAAATTCATAGGGGTTGGCCCACGACCTCGTAAATTTTAATGATTTTGACGTTATCCTGAAGAGAC
Organism: Eruca vesicaria subsp. sativa; assembly: GCA_932364175.1. Classification (NCBI taxonomy): domain Eukaryota; kingdom Viridiplantae; phylum Streptophyta; class Magnoliopsida; order Brassicales; family Brassicaceae; genus Eruca; species Eruca vesicaria. The sequence continues at coordinate 8,831 of CAKOAT010180710.1, forward strand.
GACAAAACATTTTCAGCACTATAACTTGGTTAATGGATTTTTAAATATGTATACTAGCAAATAATATATGTTTTGAAATTTTCAAAAATTCATAAAGATTTTCCCATGACCTCTGAAAATTTTAGCGGATTTAACGTTATCCTCATAAGACGAGTAAATTTTTTTGAAACGAATGTTAACCGGTTTAAACACTACACTTTCATTAATGGGTCTGTAAATAAGTATATTAGAAAGGAATACATGTTTTGAAATTTTCAAAAATTCAAAAGGGTTAGTTCGCGATCTAAAAAAAAAGTTGGATTTTTTTACGTTAGCAGCTGGAGACGACGGAACATTTTCAAAAAGATTGTTAAGTAGTTTCAACACTTTAATCTGGTTAATGGGTCTTTAAACAAGTATACTAGCAAGGGATACTTTTTTTTAAAAAATTTTCAAAAAATCATAGGGATTAGCCCACAACCTCAAAAATTTGGTGGATTTTGATGTTATCCTTAGGAGACGACAAAACATTTTTCAAAACGATTTTTAAGAAGTTTCAACATAATAATTTGGTTAAGGGGTCTTTAAATAAGTATACTAGAAACAAATACATTTTTTTAACTTTTCAAAAATTCATAGTGGTTAGCACACAACCTCAAAACTTTTGTTGATTTTGACGTTATCCTGAGGAGACAATGAAACATTTTCAAAACGGTTGGTAAGTAGTTTCAACACTATAATCTGGTTAATGGGTCTTTAAGTAAGTATACTAGCAAGGAATACAATTTTATTATTTTTCAAAAATTCATGGGGATTAGCCCACGACTTCGAAAATTTGGTGGATTTTTACGTTATCCTTAGGAGGCGATGAAACATTTTCAAAAGGATTGTTAAATAGTGTCAACACTATATTTGGTTAATAGGTCTTTAAATAAGTATACTAGCAACAAATACATGTTTTGAAATTTTCAAAATTTCATGTTAATGTTATCCTCAAGAGACGATGAAACATTTTCAAAAGGATTTTTAAGTAGTTTCAACACTATAATCTGGTTAATGGGTCTTTAAATAAGTATAATAGCAAGGAATACAATTTCTTAAATTTTTGAAAATTCATAAGGATTAGCCAACGAGCTCAAAAATTTGGTTGATTTTGATGTTATCCTTAGAAGACGACGAAACATTTGCAGAGCGATTGTTAAGTAGTTTCAACATAATAATTGGGTTAATGGGTCTTTAAATAAGTATACTAACAAGTAATAAAATTTTATAATTTTTAAAAATTTGTAGGGGTTAGCCCACGACCTCAAAAAATTTGTTGATTTTGACGTTATCTTGAGGAGACGACGAAACATTTTCAAAACAGTTGTTAAATAGTTTCAACACTATATGGTTAATGGGTCTTTAAATATTTATACTAGCAAGGGATACATTTTTCCTAATTTTTCAAAAATTCATAGGGATTAACCCACAAACTCGAAAATTTGGTGGATTTTGACATTATCCTTAGGAGACGACAAACATTTTTCAAAACGATTGTTAAGAAATTTCAGCACAATAATTTGGTTGATGGGTCTTAAAACAAATATACTATCAAGGAGTATAATTTTTAAAATTTTCAAAAGTTCATAGGATTTAGCTCATGACCTCTAAAATTTGGTGAATTTTGACATTATGCTTAGGAGACAACGAATTTTGACATCTTCAAAACGATAGTTAAATAGTTTCAATACTATAATTTGGTTAATAAACCTTTAAATAAGTATACTATCAAAAAATACGAGTTTTGAAATTTTTAAAAATTTATAGGGGTTAAGCTTACAAACCTCGAAAAACAGTTTTAACACTATAATTTGATTATTTATGTGAGCATACTAATTTAATTATACACTTAATATTTACTAATATTCAATTATTTAATATATAGAATTTTAATTTGTTTTATAATATGTAAAAGAACACTATATAAATAATAATACATAAAATAATTTGTATATATAATTCGCACTTAACATAGTCCACCACCCACAACATTTGCCACCGAAGTAAAACGGCACGCATGTTCCTTATGCAACCAAAAAACGTCAGGGTGTTTACCGAAACAAATCCAAACCCAAAAAGAGTAACGAATAAAAGTTCGGTCATCTCGAGGTTCATCTAGAAACCGAGCGGCGGCGATGAACAGACTGAGATTGGTCGGAGAGGGAGACATATGGGAGCTAGACATGTCTACTCCGTTAACACTCGAAGCCACAGCACGTGCCATTTCCAACGACCCTCTCCCACTAGGTCTCACCAGAGGAACTCGTCTCTCTCGCCCTAAGCAAGCTGAGTTCTTCCACCGCTTCATGGCCACACCTCTCATCCCTTCCTTCTCCCCTCTCCACGGTGGCCTCTCTCTCCAAAAAGTCCTCACTTTCCCTTTCCCCAACAACTGGTAACACTTTGACAAAACTTAAAAATCTCACCTTTATTGTCCTAATGTTGGTGTTTTTGTAATGTTCCAAGGTTTGTGTCTCTTCTGGGTCAGTTTGATGTTCAAAGATTCGTGTCGGAAGTGAAAAAGAGTGAAGCTTTTGTTCGTGGGTCAGCTTCTCGGTTAAGCACACTTGGGAAGCATTTAAAGGATAAGTCTTTATATGCGTTAGGTTTCTGCTCTGAGCTGTTGTTAACACCAGAGGATGCTCTGCTTCTTACCTATGATACTTACAAATGTGATCCTAAGAAGAATCCAAGAGCTAAAGCTGTCTTCAGTCACGAGGTTGCTTTTTGTTGTTTCTTAAACAGAATGTGATTAGTTTTACTTAGTGTTTTTTTTTTTTCAGTTTCCGCTTCATAATTTGACAGCAGAAGCGGTTTGGCCTGGACTGTATGTGGATAAAGATGGGGAATATTGGGATGTGCCGTTATCTATGGCTATTGATTTAGCTTCTCTTCCTGCTGAGTCTGGTCTAAGTTACCGTTTATGTTTGCATCATAACAGTGGAGTGCCTAAGAAGTTTAGTTCTGATGATGATGTGGAAGTGGTAGTTCCTCCAGCTTCTCTGCTTCCTGGTTTGTCTCTAAAATCCGCGGTTTCTTATAGAGCTAACATGGATCTCTGGAGAGGTAGCTCTCCTAAGCTGGAGAATTGCAAGCCTTATGACATCTTTCTCAGTAGTCCTCATGTCTCAGTATCTGGAATCATCGGTATGATAAGTTTCTTAGACTCATTTCAGAAGCATTGGTCTTTTGGATGTTACTGATGACTTTATTTGATTCAATAGGTAGTGTGATGAGTGCAGCGTTTGGTGAAAATTCAGTAAGATCAAAACCTGAGAAGGATTCTGAAGGTGTTGGAGGGTTTTCTCTTCATTTACCATCTGTAAACTCCGGATTCATGGCTGATGCATTAGGACGTGCATCACTCACAGCTCAGTATGGAAACTTTCAGAAGCTCTTCTTTGACCTCACCCGTTTCCACGCTAGATTAGACTTCCCTCATGGTCTAAAGTTCCTTACCGGTGCCACTAGTGTTGCACAGGAGCTTTTGAATTCTCGGCAGCCTAGTTTAGAAGCGTTTCAGAAAATCTGCCCTGAAGTATCAGTTTCTCTACAGCAACAGGTATAAGAAGTATAACTCTCATGCTCTGTATCATAAGTTTTCACCTACTTGTGTTATAAGTCTTGTCTGGTTTTTGTTGCAGCTTGTTGGACCTTTTAGTTTGAGAGCAGAGTCTGGGATTCAGATTGATCTCAAGAACGGAGTTAACCCTGTGACTGTACATAACACAGTGTTTGCTATTGAATATGCTCTCCAAGTGCTTGGTTCTGCCAAGGCTGTTGCTTGGTACTCACCAAAACAGAAAGAGTTTATGATTGAGCTTCGCTTCTGTGAAACATAAGCCTCAGGATTTTCCAAACCTCTGAAGATCGTAACAGATTTATTATACCCGTTTTCATCAAATTGTTACAGAAACTATATATATCTGGTCTTAGTAGCATCAGTTCTTACTCTATCCATAACCAAAAATATACTTTTTTTAATCCAATTTGAGAAAACGAGTTTAAATTGTTCTAAATCGGTTTAAATGTGTAAACCAAATTTTTGACAACAAAAATTAAACGAAGTAACACTACCACTGATTCAGATAACTAATTTTGAGATACATGATTAACATATAACAAATCAGAAATAGAACTTCCACTACCACATGAAAATTTACCTCATTATATTTTATGTTTTTGGTATATGTCAGATTAATAAACTAAAGAAAAATTTGTTACATCGTCAAAATTTGATCATATAATTAGTAAAATAATGGCCATTCTTCTAAGAGAAATTTCTTTAAATAGCCATTTTTACTTTTTTTTCTTTTTTTTTGAACAAAACCATTTTTACTTTATTTTCACAAAAATAGCTCTAAAGGAGTAAAATAACCAAAATAAATTTTAGTTTGAGTAGATCAGTTTATATTGTTCTAAACATGTGTAAATCAATTTCAATAGGTTTATATAATTAATTTATACACACAAAATAAAAAGAATATTTAATTTTGCTTATTCTCTAGACAAAAACATATTTTTTTTATACACCTAACTATATTTTAACAAATAAATATAGAATAACATATAAAATTAATAAATTTTGCATTGAAATTATAAAACGACACTTGTTTTACAACGAATTTTTTTTTCCTACAACGACATATAAATCGAAACGAAAGGACTATATGAAAACCACCTCTGTGGTCTAGTGTAACTCAATTTAAGTAGGTTTAAATATGTGTAAATCAATTAAAATAGGTTTTGTGTATATTTTAACCAATCTAGACCAAATAGAAAGCAAGTCCCAGACACTCTCCTTGAACCAGAGTGTTAAGAAGTTTCACATATACCAATCCATGATCCAACCATAACTACCGGGTCGGGTTACCGCTTACCCGGTCATCCTCGGGACCGTCGCGAGACTCCTTTAATGAAAAAAAAAAAAAAAAAATTTGCTTGCTACCGAGTATTGGGATTTTTGACCTTTCAACTCACACGAATGAATGGGGTGAACAGTCACCACCACAAACCTAGTTTCTCACCCTCGTCTAAGGCCATGGCTCCAGGAAACCACCACCGTTACCCGCAAGTGAAATCTCCTCTGCGTAGACAAGTCCACGCTCCTTCCCCTCTCCGCAAGTTCGGTCTCTCTGCTTTGCCAAAACAGAGTCGTTGCAGCAAACAACAAGTTTCTGGTGATAATGGTTTAGTTGTAGAAAGGAAGACACTTGATTTGGTTTTGGACTGTAGAACGGATAGAGAAGTGATTGATGTTGATGAAGACGACGAGGTTGATTACGTGGAGGTTATATCTGATGATGATGATGATGACGAGGTTGAGATTGTTGAGAACGTTGTGGTGGATATGGATGTTGAGGAAGAGAGTGAAAAGGAAGTGTCTTTAGATGATGGCAATAAGAAAAACGGGAGCTTTATGGTGGTTGATGAGAAAAGTTCACTCCCTGTGACTGATGTTTGTAGTTTTGAAGCGTATAGAAAGGCTCTCAAGAGTGCTGAGAATAGGACTAGTAAACTTAAAGCTAGAGGCTTTGGTGATGTTTTGAGAGATAGGTGTCGTGGTTTGTTGCGTAGCTTGCGTTTCTTTTTCATACGAGATCAAGAACCAGTTGAGGTTTCTGGCTATATTTACCTTCATAGTTTTGTGTGGCTAAAGTTTCTGATGCTTGAGTTGTTTTTGTTGTTTGATTGATTTTCTAGGATGTAGGACGTGAGCCATTTAAATCTCTTTCCAAGGAGGATGTGGCTAAAGTCAAGCATGCTTTCTCAGCTAATGCTCAGTATGGTTTTGACTCTTTGGTCTCCTGTTTACTTTCTCTAGTGATTCTTTACATGTTCTTGTTTTGTAATTGTCTCTTTGGATGCAGGAACATCTTGGTTACACATGAGAATTCAAATATTGACATTACTGTGGAGAAACTGAGGTGTCTTAAACCAGGTCAATGGTTGAACGATGAGGTTAATCACTACTCACTCTTTTCCAGTTAAAAACCTCTATGATTTAGTTAAAGCTTGGACTTTGTTATGTGTAGGTCATTAATCTGTATCTGGTATTGCTGAAAGAAAGGGAAGCTAGAGAACCAAAGAAGTTTATCAAATGTCATTTTTTCAATACATTTTTCTTCACCAAGGTTATTGCACATTCCTATGAATTTTATGGTTCTGTGAAACTTTAAACGAGATAATTATATTCAATCTCAGTTGGTTCAATCGGGGACTGGATATAACTACAGTGCAGTCAGAAGATGGACTTCAATGAAGAAGTTGGGCTACCATCTCATAGATTGTGACAAGGTAAACCTTTTGTATTATTCTTATGCTGTCATTCATAGTCTTACCAAATGTCTAAGAGCACTTTATGTTTGTTGACAGATCTTTATCCCTATACATATGAGCATCCACTGGACTTTGGCAGTTATCAATGTAAAGGAACGAAAATTCCAGTATCTTGACTCGTTCAAAGGAAGAGAGCCTAAAATCCTCGATGCGCTGGTAGTATTTGAGCAAGTTAAAACATGTTTTACCCTCCTCACATGGATCCTGATTATGTAGTTTTTTTAATCATTTGTTAGGCTAGATACTTTGCGGATGAAGTTAGGGACAAGAATGAAGTAGAGGTTGATGTTAGTCAATGGAGACAAGAGTTTGTGCAGGTGCTTCCTGAGCAGAGAAATGGGTATTGTATCTTCTTTTCTACTAGTTCGTACATTCACAGTAGCTGTGTATGAACTTGTTTCTGTGTATTTTGCAGATTTGATTGTGGAATGTTTATGCTGAAATATATGGACTTCTATAGCAGAGGTCTGGATCTTTGTTTCACTCAGGTAAAACCGCAGGAAACAACACTTAAAACTGTTATTGTGAGAGAGAGGGAATAAGAGTACTGAAAGTAAAGATGTTTGCGTGTTTTTGCACAGGAACATATGCCATACTTTCGGGTTAGGACAGCGAAGGAGATTCTACAACTGAGAGCTGAGTGATTTTTGAAAAGAGATTAGTTTTGAAAGGTTTTCATGTAGATAGTGTTGGAGAGACTTACTGAGTTAGATGGGTGCTTAAATATTTTGGTGTAGTACATACAAAATGGTAACAATGTGGTTGTGTTATGACTGTTATATCTGTTGGTAGTGAAAATTTGAAATATCTTTTTACAATATTTTCACTATTAAATGCATTGAGTTTGATATATTAAAAAGATTATAAATTAAAAATAATGTGGTTTAATCAAGATTTATACACTTGCGAATCTCACCTAACTTATTACTTAATATGATAGCAGGAATGCAATGACATTTTTACTTTCTTGTAACCAAAAATGTGAAAGGGAAGGACTAATAGTTACTAGAATAAGATCTTAATGGGTTCTACTACATTTTGATGTAAAAGATGCTCTTTATAAAGAGTTTATTTCATTGTGAGGCAGTTTTGAGTTTTTAATATCAATATAGAGCAGTTTATGCTCTTAGGGTAGTTTTTTGTAACTAGAAACCAATTATTGTTAACTAGAATCTCTTTATCAAACTAGAGTGCTCATACAATTTTTCCAGATTTACAACTTTTTGTTTATTTTCCTAAGAGTGAACAAATAAAATTTAGAAATAAAAAATCTTCAAAAACTTCTTCTTCACATCTCAGTTTTCAATCTCTCGATCCAAGTCATATACGCATCTCCGCTCGATCGCCAAAATCGTTATCGTTCGTCTTCTTCTTCACCGTAAATCAACACATCGTGCTCTTCAGTTCATTTCCCTTGTGCTGTAAGCTCGTGGTGATGTGATGCTCAAAATCCCACCATTTTTCAGTTGCACAATGAATCTGAAACATAATGGTCAAATCTCACAGAAAGCTCATTATTTTGTTTTAAATCTAAAGTTGAAAATCTACTTATAAATGATAAAGTTATGATCTTGAAGTGTAACCTACAATTAAAATGTAAAAGAATGGAAGATTATGAGAAAAAAATCAATGGTAGCCGTAAAAGTGTTGCAGAAAACCCTAAAAATCTGGGAAATACGAAGATATAATTACTAAAATGCCACTCACTAAGAAGCTGAAACTAATGTGTACACATGTGTGATAACGTGTACATGTGTACATGTTGTTTAACAAAATGCGTACCAAGCTTTCGAACAAGACATATACAAGTTCATAGGCGTACACATGGATAATCACGTGTATGTACACTATCATATATGGTATTGTACAACTAGTAGTGATGGAAGCATACTACTAGTTCCACTGATCAATGATATGGTTTAGCGATGGAGTACATTGGTTTTTGGGTGTGTGTGTACATATATAGATGTGTACATTAAGTCTGTGTTGGGTTGAGTGTCCAAGTGTTGGGTTTGAATTAGTATTGTATGAATGTTCTAATGTACATGGAAGTGAATTCATGTGTACATGAGCTATTGGGTTCTTACTGTTAGGTGACTGTTATAGTGGACATGTTATTGAGTAGATGTGTACATTATGTCTAGAAGAGGGCGATTGGGTTGTCTATTGTGTGGGGGTTGGGGATTGAGTACATGTGTACACAGTGACTGTATGGTCCACCATTGTAATATGAAAATGGATAAGAACAAAGATTAATGAATGGTCGATTATGTTAATTGTATGTTAGAAGACAAACCTTTGTTTGGAAACAGTGATCTAGAGTGTTGTGGAGATTGAGAAGAAGAACAGTAGGAAATTGGAAATGGAGATGAGAAGAATTCTTAAACAAACGCATAAAATCTCGTCCATTGAAACAAAAGATAAATTAAATCCAATGGCTTATAATTCAGACAGATATATGTCTAATCAAAGAGAGAGGTTTATTCGAGGTTTAATATGGGACGTTGGATAGGATATAGATGAAGGGCTTAGGTTTTCTCCCGCTAAAACAAAATCTTTAGTTAATGATTTGGTAACTGTGTAGTCTAGGCTAACGAGAGGAAGAGGAGATAGTTAAGATAAAGTGTCTGTGTAGTAGAAACTGTCTATTTATGACATTAAAAACATAAAACTGCCCTAGAGTGATAATATTTCCTTTATAAATATCTCACAACGGAAAAATTGATCGTATTCACATGGTTAGGGGTGGGCACGGATCGGATATCCGGGTTTTTTAAGGTATTTGTGATTTGCTTCGAATGTTACGGATATCTAATTTTGGTATTTGCTTTGCTTCGAAAAAATACGGATATCCGAAAAAACGGATATCCAGAAAATAAATAGATATTTGCGGATATTTACGAATATTTACGGATATCTCATCCATTTTGATTAATACAAATAATCTTAAAATTTTGATACAACTTTGCTTTGCAAAATTATTTTTTTGCATGATATATAAAATAAAACTTAAAAGAACTAGTGAATTTATATATTTTGTAATTTTTTTAAGCTTAAATTACAATTATAATAACACAAAATTTAAGAAAAAAATATAATTGTCATAATTTTCTTTCTTTATTTTTATGTAATACTTTATATAAGTAATAATTTGAATAGAATTGTTCAAAATCATATGCTAGAATAATAATTATATAATTTTATACATTTAAAATGTTAAATATTTGCAAGATATACATATATTTATATATTTACGGATCGGATCGGATATCCGCTTCCCAAAATTTTACTATTTGTGATTTGCTTCGATTTTAACGGATATTGATTTTTAGTATTTGCTTTGATTCGAAAGTTTACGGATATCCGGAATTTTCGGATCGAATCGAAACGAATAACGAATCGAATCAAATATAACGGATAAAATGCCCAGCCCTACACATGGTCACGTCTGGAGTATCTACTCCTTGCAGGTTTTTGGATTATGTATGACAAGTACAAATTTGGGTCCCCTCGAATAACAAACAAAAATCATATAAAACTTATGAAAATAATTTATATGAACAGAGTTAAGTCAGAAGGCAGCCTTTTTCCCTTCTGTCACTCTACAGAATTGTTCGTCTTTATCTTTTCACCTTCGTGGACCACTTTTGATGTCATTGTCTCGACCATCACTTCCACACAGTATATCATCTCATTATCAATCTGAATTTTATTAATGGTGTCACACAACACTTCTGTGAAAAAAACAATCCACTTATTAATTATATCATCTCATTATCAAATATGAATTTGTTAATGTTAATATTCCTACTAGTTTTGTGATGTCACTATAGACTATTTCAATGTTTCCCACATCTTACAAACTTGTAGTTCTGGTTGGACAGAAAACTCAGTATTTTGGTTTTGTATCTATTGTGTGATGGTATACATAGATTAGCTGGTTGATGATCTAAACCCAATTGATGATAATAGTTTTGTAGATGTTGACTTCTTGTTGTTGCATGTCTTACTTGTACAAGTTGTGGGGCTCCAGGAAAAAAATGAAGAGAAAACTATTTAGTGTTGGAATCATAATGCATGTGCAAAGGCATGTGGCTGTGGCCTTTTGATTCCATTCATTTAATACTCAAAGCCCTAAAACCTGTTGACTGCTTTTACAAGTAATATTACAATTATAATAGCACTACAAGACAAAATTAGATAATAATGAACCATTAATAAGAACATAATCATAGAAAAACAAGGCAAAACAGAAAATGTATCCTAGTGGTTTCAAGCTTTTATGATGATGAAGATGAACATAGCAAGAAAAAAGAACATAGTGTGATATTACATTACTAGTTGTACTCAAAAGATCAAACCAATGTCCAAAGAACAAAAAAAACTAAACACATGAATGAAATATTATCTAGAGATTAACACTTTATGTATCTCTTTTAGCTTTTCATAGCAACTAATGAAGGAACTGAGTCCAAGTTTGGAGATGTGTTCTTGTCAATAGTTGAAGACTCTGTAATCGTACGATCTCTATGAGTAGTAGTCTTGGCTCCTCTCATTGGACTAGCAAAAGCCCATCCCCAGCTTCTATTCCCCATCTTATGATGATGATCAACTGTTGATGATGCTGATGATGATGATGTCATAATCATAAACCCACCAAAGATACCACCACACTTCACCATTTCACTCATGGGATCATCAGCTGCTGCTTCCCCACCACCACCATTACTAATAGCCTTTGTGGATTCTCTCTGTGACTCAATCCTTCTCAATGCACAATCTCCAAACCCATTAGAGATCGTCTCAAAGAAGTCTCCAGAGAAGCTTTTACTTCCACACCCTACAGATCTAGACCTCAACACTTTCCTCCCAAAAGAAGATCCACCACCACCACCACTGGCAACACTGTTTGTTGGCGTTTCTACAACTACTTTGTTCTTAGGACTCTCATCTTCTTCCTCTACTATCACATCAATACCCCCTCCACCAACAACAACCCTCTTTGGTGTCTCTGTTGTTTCTGTTCTCTGGTTTCTTGGCCTAGAAGAATGGCTAACTTTTTTGGTGGTGGTGGCGATTTGGTGTTTGGAAGAGTAGAGGTGAAGAAACGACCAGAAACCACTTCGTTTCCTCTGGTTGTTGAAACCCTCACCATAAGCAGCAGCCGTTGACTTGCTTCTCTTATAGATAAGATTAGCTGAAGATGAAGAGGATGAAGAAGCTGAGAGCATACTCTTCTTCTTGGCAAGTAGAAACGGGAGGTTGTTATTGTTGTTGTTAGTGTTGTCCCTTCCTTTGCTTCCAGATGAGAGAGATAGAGCAAAAGAGGTGGTGGAAGAAGGAGAGGAGGAGTTAGGAGAAGAGAGGTGGTTTGGTTTAGGGAGAGGGAAAGAAGAAGTGACTAGCTTACCTAGCTTTTCTTGGAGACATAGTGGACAGATACCACCAGGGTTCTTTGTGTAAGGATGTGTTGTGCATTGCATACCTTCTACCATGTCTTGATCTTTGAGTTCAACCATTACAAGAAGATTAAACAAGAAAATGTTGAGTCCTCTCAGGTTCCTCTGTTTCTGTGTGTAATGAAGGAGAGAACGAGCTTTTAGCTTCTTTTGAGAAAGACAGAGAGTTTACTTGTTTGTGAGTGAGATGAGAGTGAGAGAGGAGAGTGGAGAGTTTGTAAGAGAAAGAGAAAGGCGTTGTCGAGATCCCCCAAGTGCACGTGGAACTTCTGACCTGTACCGTTAAGAATACCCCTTTGTTTTCTATTTTTTTTTTGTAGATTTTACTTTTTATTTGAAGATTTGGTGTATAGAAAGTGAAAATGTGAAATGGAACATTATTATTCAGAATCGGATTTTTAGTTGGGTTTAAATGCATAAATTGAAAACAAAATACATCTTAAACTATTTTAGGATAATTTACTTTAGTCAGAATCTGACGCCAAAAAAAATTGATGAATAAACTAAAGATTTGATGATTTAAAAGATTATACAGAACAATTGTTGTTTAAGTAGACCCTAATTTTTGTGTGGAAATGCATATTTAGAGAAAAGTTAGGGACTTTTCTAGCCAAAACCCAAAGCATGTTTTTTAGTTCTCTCTCAATGATGGAAACTCGAACTTGCAACTCTGATTCTATTTGCTGAAATCTGATGCAACCATCGTTTAAGTTCACTTCACTTTTTAATTAAATTCAATTGTACCACAAAAAAAAAAGCTGAAACGTATATCTTGTGGCGTTGTGGGTCGTCCACTTTTCTCATATCATTGAAGTTTTATGACCAACTAGCTTAGTTAAGTAATCAATTTTAAGCCTGACGATAAACATTGATGATTGACAAGAAGGAAAAATAAATACATTTACTATTCAAAATACCCTAGTTGTTACCCATGTTAGTGCTCTTATAAGTCCGGACCCATGCATGTTAGTGTATTAAATATCACTTATCCTTTAGTTTTGTTAATTAGGAAATTCACCGGCTTCCTTTTGATAGGTGCCAACCAAGCTTACAAAATCATTTTATTATTTGATGACCTCTCTCTCCATTGTAATTAACTTATAAAAGGGTTAAATCGTAGTCCACGTCTAAATATGGAGTTAGCTTATATGATTGAGAGCATTTTTATCATATATATTACTATATAGTATATACTCACGACTTCACGTAGAACAACGTTCATAAGTATCCGTAGTTTTATACTGCTAATTACTATTCTTAATCTGCAGCGGATCAGGGTTCGGTGGTGTAATAACTAGAGGTTATGGTTTAGTCGGGCTTGACCGGGACACATTAATCATTTTTTAGATATTCTGTTTCTCATATCTAAATCGACCAACATGACGATAACCCAAAGCATATATTTTTATAATCACGAAGATATGTAATCTTTAACGTATCGAGAAAGTAGAGACGTAGAGAAACACACAAAAGGGGGTCCAAAGTTTTGATTAGTCGTGTCTTTTCTCCTGTCTAAATTTATTACACAGTTGTTTGTCTTATCTTTTATTTGCATTTTTGCTATTTATGGTCCCCTTCCATTTCTGTCATGTTTTAGTTATTATTACGCAATATTTCTAATTTTATTATACACATAATTAGTTCACATCTATATCCATTTACATTCCATATTAATTCTCAAAGTCATTTTAGTTTCAGGCCCTGCGTTGTATAAAAAATTTGAGTTACACATTGCCTGGGTGTAACCATACTCGCTAATCTATGGATCTAACCACACTTCACTACTCTGATTCTATGGATCCAGATCAAAGCATTTTCTTATTAACATTCGTATAATACAACTTATACAAGTAAGAAACATTTATAACAAATGTATCTGACGCTTTGTATGACAAAGCATTATACATAACATAAACAAATCTTACTACTACTCAGAACTTACTTTCTACTTTCTCCCACATTCATCTGTCTGAGATGAGACTTTATTTTTAAACTCTGCAGGCCAACCATCACAGCTTTCTGGCAAGTAAATGTGGTCGTAAAGAAAACACAATAGATGCAAGCAACCAAGAAAAAGTACCACTGACATTACAATCGAGATCTGGATTGTTCCAAGGGGGCGCTCTGCAACAAAAATGAAGGAATAGTCAATAGTCTGAGTTACAAAAATAAGAGAAACAGCCATGCTAGTATGTTGATTTGATTATGTAATAAATAGTCATGTAAGATAAACCAAGCTGAAATAGATTTTGTCAATAGCAATCCTACAAGCCAAAAAGAAAAAGAAAGATATATTCTCACCAGAGGAGCTCCTTTAGATCCCCTTTCAGCCAAGAAAGCACAAGGCTTGAAGAAATCACCATAAGTCTTTGACCACTCATCTAGCTTCGAGTAAATGTACTTTGATCCAACAGAATCAGCCCAAAACATGATTCCCCCTCTGTTTACAAGAGATTTAAATTTATAAAAAAACGAGAATGGTTTATACAGCATTTACTTGATGACAACACTGACCTGTAAGGTGGAAAACCCATTCCCATTATACCAGCAATGTCAAGGTCTGCTGCTTTAACAGCAATACCTTCTGCAAAAACTCTACACGCCTCATTCACTACTGGGAAAAACGTCATTTCAATAATCTCCTTTTCTGTCAGTTTCTCCAACTGCAAGCCACAACAATCAATCAGAATGAGAAGAAAAAAAACAGTGATAGAAATGGAGAAATTTACTTGATTTTTGAACATACCTTAGGGTCAAGGCTCACTCCTGATACACTTCTTGCCTTCTCAATATATTTCTTTATTTCAGGATCAGGTTTAGCCTTGCGCTTATCATCATAAAGATAGAAACCTTTACGAGTGGCTTCACCTGAAATTAACAGAAAAGATCACAAGAATGTTAAATAAAAAAACATTATCTAGCTTCTGTTATATACCAGCTCTCTTGTCCTCTTGCATGAGTGGGATGATCATTGATTTGTTTGTCCGTTCCGGGAAGTTCTCGATGAATTGTGTTGCGGTTGCAACCGCCACACCGAATCCAACTAGGTCACACAATCTACTCGTTCATACAAGTAACAAAAGTACAGTTAAATAAATGATATAGATCAGACTCAGCCGGACAGAACGTCTCTTCGGAATGTCTCAAGACCGTCTACCACTTGATCTTGAAAGATAGACGTCGACAAAAAAAAAATAGTGTTTGAGATTGACATGAATCATTATAATGTTGATATACCTGAAGGGACCCATTGGCATTCCAAACTTGCTGATTGCTCTGTCGATTAGATATGGATCTGTTCCACGCTCAACAAGGAACATAGCTGCTTGTGTGTATGGGAAGAACATCCTATTAACTGCAAACCCTGTGCAGTTTCCCACTACAACTGGTGTCTTCTTAATCTTCTTCCCAACATCTAACAGGTCAACAATCACTTGGGCAGATGTATGATTGGTCCGAACTATTTCAAGTAGTGGCATGACATGTGCTGGACTGCATCAGGAAAATGAATAGACATGACTCCAAAAATAAGTCTCTTTCAATTAAAACTCTAAAGGATGAGTCATTACCTGAAAAAATGTGCTCCAGCAATCCGATCCTGAGACTTGGTCTGCTCCCCAATTTTGTTTAAATCAATTGTAGATGTGTTGCTAGCAAGAATACAATGTTGAGGACAGTACTTCTCTAGATCAGCAAAAATTTGCTGCTTCAAAGATATATTTTCAATGACAGCCTGTTCAAGCCACACCAAGACATCAAGCAAAGTCATACAAAAACAATTTCAGCTTCAGTATGCTAATTATTACCTCTATGACCATGTCCACATCCCTGAAGCTTTCATAGTCAAGAGAACCTTTAAGGAGTGACATGGTTTTGTCAAACTTTTCCTGAGACATACTTCCTTTCTTTACACGACTCTGAAGATTAGCTGATTAAATTAATGAAACTAGTCAGATCAAGCTTCTGCAATTCATTGGTAAACAATGTAGAGAAAATCACCCTTACCTTTGACCCTGCCAATTCCAGCTTCCAGGAACTTCTCATTTACCTCTTTGAGAATCACTGAATAGTTACTGAGGATCAATGCAGTGGCTATTCCAGATCCCATTAACCCACCTCCAATAATGGCTACATTTTTAATCTTCCTTGGCACCAACCCACGATCAGTAACTCCAGGAACCTGAAGGAATCAAAAATAGAGGGAAAGCTTTCATGCTAATAGTTAATATCTTGTAAACATAGTTATATCAATCTAAATGACATAAGAAACAAACCTTTGTAGTTCCTCTTTGAGAAAAGAAGACATGGATCAAGCTTTTGGTAGTATCCAGGTTAACCACTTGCGAGCCAACATGAGCCTCCTGTAAGTGACAATGTGGTGAAAATTCGTAAAGGGTCACTAGTCTCAGGGAGCGACAAAAAAAAAAGGAATGTATACCTTTACTAAACCAGCTCTCGGACCAGAAACAATACCCACTTCAATAGCCTCAAGGCACATTAAGGGGTGTTTCAGGTTGGGAGCTTGCTTACGTGTCTGCTCCCTTGCAAACTTTAGTATCTCCCTTGCCTCTCCAAGAGGAGGTAACTTATCAGTCTTTAAAACACTACAAACCCATGGTTTTCTCCTCTCGGCTATGTCAAGTGCCCAGCGACGAGCAGCGTTTAGTAACTCGGCAGGTGGCACAACAGCATCAACAAGACCTAATGAATGACCTTCCTCAGCTTTAACTGGCTTAGATGTCTATATATGTTTCAAGAAAAGAAAAATGACGTTACATTTTAACCAAAGCAGACTAACCAAACCATAAAAATAAGGTATTGATGTACCAAAATCATTTCAAGGGCTTTTGTGAGACCAACAAGACGTGGAAGACGCTGTGTTCCTGCATCAATCCAAAGGAGTATAATTAAGAAGATAAAACAACAAAAATGACTTAATTTATTCAGTACATAGTTCAGTATGCAAAAAAAAGGTATTGACTTCTTATGCCACGAAGTTTTAAAACATATGATTTTGTTCATAGGAGTCAAAGATTTTGCCTCTTATATGATCAAAACTCGTATATTGTTTATGGAAAAACATGATTAAGGACTTGAAAATCAACAAATTAAAGTATGTAACCTCCAAGCCCAGGAATAACACCGAGTTGCAGCTCAGGTAAACCTAGCTGTGCACCAGGAGCTGATATCCTCGCATGGCAAGTCTGAAAAGAATTCATACAAACTGTATCAACACCCATCTAAAAAAGAAAATGCTCACCAAGCTCAACAATTACAAGAAGAGTTATTAAGAGGGAAATGGAAAACATAAAAAAAACTATACCATGGCAAGTTCTAACCCTCCTCCTAAGGCAAGCCCATCAATGGCAGCGACAGAAGGTTTCTTTGCAGCTGAAATCCAAAGAAATAAATCAAATCCTCACAACCATTGCATTAAACCAATGGATTCAGTACGTTAGAAAATTAACCTTCAAACAAATCGGTTAGGATGTCAATTGATAAGTATCCAACCTTCTGCTCTTTCCCTAAGAAAATCAATAAAAACATTAATACAAAACACCAATACAATCAAACAAAGACACCAACACCAAGAGAAAGAAACATACTTGTCCCTTTCTGAACTTCACCAAAACCAGATATATCAAAACCACCAGAGAACTTCCCCTTTGCACCTGCAGTAAAAAAAAAAATACACACACACACACAAAAGCCACATAAATGTCTTCTGTTTTTGCCTTGGAAGAGAGTGATCTCAAGACGGTACCAGTAATAACAATAGCTTTAACATCGTTCCTTCTCAACGCTTCCTCGTAATTACTCTTGAGGTTGTCTAGCACTGTACACAATAATACAAAAAAACAGAGTAACCGACACAGGTTAATTGCTTGGAATGCTAAAAAAATGAGGTCTCTTGAGATTATAAGCTACTCACTATACTAAACGGAGCATGAGATTAAACTAGTAGTAGTCCCAATTTTCAAACAATCAGATCAAAAATAGAAGAGGAGTAGAGTACCGTCGAAGGATAGAGAATTGACGGGAGGGTTGATGATTGTTATGACGGCAACACCATCGCCACCAACTTCCATCGTCGTCTTTCCCTTTGGTCGTGAAGCCATTTTTCGAGCTCGTGTTTCGTTGATTCTTCTCTCTACGTGGAAATAAAGATATAAATAGAAAGGTGATGATATTATTAACGCAAACGCTGCTTTAATAATGTTTTTCAATAAGTGGTTTTTTTTTTGTCGACCAATAAGTGAATTTGTTGTATAACACTAGTTTTTTTTTTTAATTTTCTTTTTTTTTTGGATAAAATACAGTAGTAGTATCTTTTCTACATTGATTACAAATAATAAGAAAATGAATTAATCACGTTTTTAGAAAGATATATTTGTATTTCTTTATGATTGGCTAGTGGTTTTAGTAATACGTGACCTGGCGGATCTGAATCAAATCCCATTTTTCTTTTTTTTATACAAGACAACGACAATGTAAATGAGATGATTCATACTTTCCGACAAGCTCTTGTAAGGACCAAAAAAAAAACATTGATCCGTTAAGAAAAAGTGTTCACTTTTCAGGGGACTTAGTTAAGAAATGAGGAGATTGACAAAGTGGGAAGTGTTTAGAATTGTGGTTAAGTTAAAGATCAAAGAAGTTGGTCATGAATCATGATTTTTTGTAACATGGACAGTTGATGAAATGGTGTGGAGGAGGAGGAAGCAGAAGCTGGTTTTCGAACGAAGCCATGTCCATATATTCATATGCAGGAGAGTTCATTGATGTGCCACTGGCACAAACTGGGGAAGGTATTGCTGAATGTGAGCTTCTCAAATGGTTTGTCAATGAGTTCTGTTTTTTTATCCCCTCTCTGCTTCTTGTTTTGGTTTTAGTGTTGAATAAGTCATTTTTGCTGCTAGCTTTCTCTTGTTGGAGGGAGATCATGTGGAAGAGTTTCAGCCACTGAAGAGCGATAAAGCAACGATTGAGATAACAAGTCGTTTTAAGGGGAAAGTAGCTCTCATTTCACATACTCCAGGTGACATTATTAAGGTTAGAGGATAATAATAAATGAATAGTTCAATATGGCTATGAGCCTATGACTAAGCATATCATTCAGATTTTGTGGAAATTTTTTCTTTAGAATTGAATGTAATTTGTGTTGATTGTATATATATATATATGTTTATATGAATTATTGCAAGGTTGGAGAGACTCTGGTTAGGCTTGTCGTAGAAGAAGCCCATGATGCTCTTCTAGTAGATCAAGGCGGTTCAAAGCAAAAACTAGACAGTCTTGTGGAGCTCTATCAACGCCTTCAGTCTGTAGCCTTGCAAAAGATATTGGCATAGACATCAATGTCGTTACTAGAAGTGGTAAAGATGGGATAGTTTTGAAAGAGGATATTCGTAGATTTGATGGCCAGAAAGGAAACGTAACATATCCTGCTTCTTCTGAGAGTCATGTTACAGGATTAGACTTTGTTTCCACCACAGCAAGTAACTTTGGAGGTCAAATAGTTCCTCTTAGGGGATTCAGTCGAGCTATGGTCAAGACAATGACTATGGCTACAAAAGTACCACATTTTCATTTCGTTGAAGAGATAAATTGTCACGCACTTGTGGAGCTCAAACACTTCTTTATAGAATACAATACAGATTCCACTGTGGAACACACGTTCCTTCCTACTTTAATCAAGTCACCCTCAATGGCTCTAACCAAATATCCTTACATGTTTAAATAAGATAAAGTTAGTGTATGAAATATGACATTAAAAGCATCATTCATACAATATAACCACACTTTTTATCATAGTATATAGTTATCATGTAGTCAATTCACGAAAAAATGTGAAACTATAAACTAAAAAGTGTGATTGTTAAGCAGGCGCGGCAATTTCTTTGAAGTATCAACGTTCGAATCAACACACTAACGAGTAACGCTCCTTTTCAAATATTAGTTGAAAGAGTAGTACACGACAAAGGTATCTCCACTCTTACCGGTCCTAGTGATTTTCAACCATCACATGAAAATATTCCAAATAAATAATAATTTAAAATGTTAATACAAGCCGCATGCTGTATATAAAATCTATATATTAAAAAAAATGTCAGCTAATATTGCTTCACGTGAGACAGATGAAACTTTACAGCTTTCACCAATTGCAGAAAAAAGATTTAAAAACATCACACTGTAAATAAATTTACTATAATAGTAACTTTTACGTGACCAAGTAAATGGGAGAAGAAGAGATAGAGATCCTCTGTTGCTGCTCTATGTTAAGCTCTCGTAGGCTCAAATACGGAATCGACACGTCACCTTTCCTTGCCGGCGTCAATGTTCCCGCTATAGGTCTACTCGTCGTCGTACGGTACGGCGTGTTTGATCCGGTTCTACTCTCAATTGAGTAAACCGGACTAGACATCGACATTGAACCGGTTACACCGCGAAAGTTCCTGACCTTACGATCTTCATTGACGGTGGAGATTGGCCATTTACGCCACTTGAAAAGGGGTAAAGCTTTCTTCCACCACCACCGTTTCTTCCTCTTGTTGTTGTGGTGCATTGTGGACCGGGTCGGGTCATCTTTGGGTTTCTGGATCTTGAAGTGAAGACTGTTGATGATGGATGACTTCATTGACGTTTCTCTCTTATGCTTCCTCGCTTCTTCCATAACCTTTTCATCAAAAAAAACAAGATCCCCCCATCAGACAAAACATTACTCAAAAAACATAGCAAGAATGTAACAGTATAGTACCTGAAAGTAGTTAAATCCATAGTCGCTGTAATGTTGAGAGTCATGGATGGGGAAAACAGGGGAACGGTTCGACATTATTCTTCTTCTTGTGGAGTTTTGAGGTGAGTGTTTTAATGGATGAAAATGGGTATGTGGAGGGATCGAAGAAGACGGAGATGGCCGTTGGGGGGGGGGGAGAGTGTGGGGCTCTTTTAATTCAATGCAACGAGCCAACGAGTCTGTCTATTGTATCATTTTCAACATTCCTCACTTGCTTCTTTCCCTATAATATTTCCAATTTTACTTTATGAAAAATGGCCAAGCGTTATCATTTTTTTTAAAACCCATTCGGACAGTGTATGGCCCTACATTAAATTAACTATTTTAATAAAATATTTCACAGATATTATAAAATAATTATGAGCATACTATGTTAGTGGAAACAATTTATATCATTTTCTAGTAACCATTCAGATAAAAATAAACTATGGTTTATGTTAATTTTTTTAATTAACTAAGTATAGAGAGTTATATAATTACTATGATGTGTTTCCAACACAAATTAATAGACATTACATGAGTGGTACTTAATACAGATATAGTATACAAGTAAAATAATAATTTTGTTAAATAGCAGAAAATGATTATCCATTTCTAGATATTTATTAAAATATTTACTTCATGAGGAAGTACAAAAAGACCACTCACCTCTCTATATAATGATCAGCTCACAATCATTTTGTAAATAAGAAGAAGTGAATAAAAACTTCAACATCTCACTATTCTTTTTCACTTTCTCTCTTACGTTAATAAAATACATATACATATATAGTAAAACCTCTATAAATTAATAATGTTGGGACTTTGAAATTTAATTAATTTATAGAGATATTAATTTACGAAAGTTTCCTTATTTAGATTTTTTGTTATTTTTCCATTTTATTTATAAAATAAAAAAATATGCTTGATTTTAGCATATGTACATTATTTAAATTTTAGAAATTTAAATTTTATATTGTTTTATTATCTTATTTGGTGTATATTTTAATAGAATTGTTACATGTTTTTGATATAATTTAACTAAATATTATCAAAATATATTGAATTGTTTTTAAAATAAAAGTATTTTATAGTAAATATAAAACCTCTAACTAAATATTATCAAAATATATTGAAATGTTTTAAAAAATAAAATTATTTTTTATAGTAAATATAAAATCAACAATATAATGTTAGATTGTACATATATAAAATATATATAGCTAGATTATTAATTTATGATTTTAGTGGGACCATATATTGACATTGCAGTTTTAAAAATATTATTATCTTATTATTTTATCGATATGTGTCATATTTTACAACGGCCCAAGTTGGGACCGGTGAAATTTATTAGTTTATAGAGATTATTAATTTATCGAGTATTAATTTAAAGAGGTTTCACTGTATATATATACGCATTCATAATTTACATACTTTATTTACAACAAATTTTTAGTTTTAGTTTTCGAGGCGCGAAGAATATATTGATTCCACCGTTCAAAGACGATACATGTGATCTCCACAAACCATGCAACCTCCTCGACTTTCTCATCGTTTCTATATTTCTTTTGTCCTTTTTATCACTTTTTATATTTATGTTACCCCAAGTATCATGATTCTCATCTAAAAAAAGTATACCATCATTAAAGTTAGCTGTAAATAACTTGTGTTTGGGAGGGGTTTTTGGTGTTTGGTATTTGCAAATTTTTGAACAAATGGGTCAAAAGATCTCGATGGGGTTTATATAGAGACCAGTTGAAATGCTATATTTGGGGTTTAAGGAAATGAAGAACATAAAGGCTATGTTATCTTTTCTGTCTTTCTTTGCTCTGCTGCACCTATTAATCTCATGCAATGGTGCAACCTTCCAGGACCTATACCTACCCTGATATTAGCATACGAAGAGAGAAAACTAATAAATACAATTCCTGAATCTGTGTCTGTCTCTTGTATAGTATTATTACCTGAGCAATTTCTAATTCTCTTCCTTCTCCTAGGAGAATATTCTTGGCCGGGACAATCACATTTTCAAAGGAGAGTTCAGCATGTCCATGAGGTGCGTCATCAAAACCACACACTTGTGAGAGGTCTCTTCACATGTATGCCTACGTGTGCCAACTCATTTTTAGTAGTATTTGATTAGGTGCTTTGATTTCACACGTCATATCTACATTTCAAAGAAGATGGCTAGTAATAAAAGTAGTTTTTTCATTAAGCTAAATAGTTAATACTACTAGTACTAAGAGCATGTTTAATGGGAGGTTCACATGATGAAGTTATTAACGAAATATAAGAGTCCGTCTCTTGACTTTTAACTACAAAAATTAAGAATCGGCCGGTTCTTAGTTTTTTTAATTAAAAGTTAATAACCCTATCCTATAAACCTCCCATTAAACATTAAACATGCTCTAATCTTCTGGTTTATGATAGATGAATAATACAATTGGACAAGCTAATAAAAACATCAAAAATCATAAACTAAGGCCCACTACTAAGCCCATTAATTTTCTCGAAGCATCTGAAAAAAAAGACCGAAGTGAAAAAAACACACGAAGAAAGAAAGAGAGCAGAAGCTTAAAAAACCCTCACCGGCCGCGGCGATGGCTCTTTTCACCGCGCGACGCAAGTTAACGACAGTCCTAAACAAAACCCTCTCTTCCACTTCTCATTCATCTTTTTCCACGCTCTCTCCCCGCTCTCGATTCGCCGTGTCTTTACTCGACAAAGTTTCCTCGAACCGAAATGGATTAGGCCCGTGTTACATAACGACCCGACCCAAGACATCCGGGTCTGGATACTCTCCCTTGAACGATCCTTCTCCTAATTGGAGCAACCGTCCGCCGAAGGAGACGATTCTTCTTGATGGGTGCGATTACGAGCATTGGCTTATTGTGATGGAGTTCACTGATCCCAAACCGACAGAAGATGAAATGATTAATGCTTATGTCAAAACCTTAACTTCAGTTGTCGGCAGGTGAAAATCTCTTTTTTTTAATAATTATTGAATTTTTGTGAATTTGATTGATTTTGAGTTTTTGTTGTTGTTGTAGTGAGGAGGAGGCAAAGAAGAAGATTTATTCGGTTTGCACTTCGACATACACTGGCTTTGGTGCTTTGATCTCTGAAGAGCTTTCTTGCAAACTCAAAGGTTGTTACTTTTAAACATCTCTTGATCTTGTTCTGTCTCAATTGTTACTTTGGCTTTTATATAGTTTGAATGCTACTGTCAAATTGTTTTTCTACGCTGCACTTGAAATTTGCCTTTTTAAGAAAACGTCTCTTGATGTTTTTCTGTCTTAATGTGAATTATTGTCTTTTGATGTTGTTCTGTCTGAATGTGATATATATATATATATATATATATATATATATATATATATATATATAAAGATACGTAATTAGAGTTGTGTTGTGTGATTTCTTCAGGATTGCCTGGTGTTCTCTGGGTTCTACCAGATTCTTATCTTGATGTACCAAACAAAGACTATGGAGGTTTGTAATGTTTTTTTGGGGTTTCATTTGGGATAAGCGTATCATTTAAACCAAATTTGTTCTTGTGATGATGTTTCAGGTGACTTGTACATTGAAGGAAAGGTGATACCAAGACCACAGTACAGGTTCACTGAACAGCGCCAAACTAGAAATAGGTCTAGGCCTAGGTACGATAGGCGCCGTGAGACTGTGCAGGCGGAGAGGAGAGAGCCAACAACAACGCAGAACTGGAACCAAAACCAACCACCATCATCCTCGGGTAATCAAAGCTCCTGAGAGTTAGACAATAACAGTTCCTTAATAGTATAAACTCTTGTTACTTTCATGAACAACAAGTTGGCATCTGTAATGGAGTTTATTAAGCTTATCAGTATCATCATTCACCATTCTTGTTTCTAAGGACTTAAACTCAAAATGATAGAGAATCTATGTACAATGTGTATAAACATATACAAACTAGAGATCATTCAGACATGTAACTGCAGCCTAAAAAATGAATATGTCAGCACACCGGAGATAATGTCAGGTTAAGCTTCTCCCTTTTCAAGATCCTCACTATCCTCTTGAAGGCAAAGTGTACACAATTAGACAAAGCGATCCAGCAAATCACTTCATACACAAACTCCATTGCTGGATCCGACCATGACCAATACAAAGACTCATCCCAATTCCCCCCACCACCACCACAACCGTAATTCCATCCCTTCCCACCGCCTCCACCACCAAATAGACCGTCGTTACCACCGCCTTCTAAGAGAAAACAACCAAAATCTCCACCGTCTTCTCCAAATGAAACGTGCTTCATACGCCTCTTCTTTCGGATCCTTCGGATTGTTTTATTCGCCGATGCTTGGATGGTTCCACTATGAGACTGATCAACGTTGAATGAAATGTGATTTGCCGGATTGAGAAACCCAAACGCTATGCCTTGTTTTACTGTGCAAACTGAGACTGTATCGGCGATCAGAGAGAACTCCATGACGATGATGATCTTCTTCCCCCAAAATCCACGAAAACAGATTGGATTAGGGTTTTTGTAAAACTCGCCGGTAATGACGGGAATAATAATATCGAGAAGCTGTCCTGTCCGAATGAGGCGAATCAAATCGAACACGTAACTGATTTATGTACACGTGTTTATTAATTAAGACAACGTGATTAATTAACCAAGACAAAATGGGACCCATATTCTTGTTCGAAAGCCCAAAGCGTGGGCTATTTTACTCAAGTTTGGGCCTATATTTATTTGTATCACAAGAAAGTTACCTTTTGTTGCCTCCTTGCTCCTATGATTCTCAAGGGAATCTTCCTTCTAAATCGAGAGACCAATAAGATAGTATCGATAGGATCAGAAGTTAGACAACAAGTGTGACTTTCTTGAACATTTGCAATTGTATTTCACATGTTTTTATGTTTTTATAAACTCCTTGGTTCTACCTTGTCTGAAACACACACAGAAAATTGTAGCGATCATTTATAGCATAATGGAAGAAACTGTACTTTCGGTTCGTAAACAAATGGTTCTGGGGATTGATCACTGACAGTTTCACCATAAAATCTCACGTGTCAACTGAGTCACTGACACTTATGATTTCGGATTATACTATGCATGCATCCATATTCTTCTTTGTTTCGTCTTTAACAATTATGGAACTTCTGTGAAATTCTTTCTCATCGCATGTAACTCCGCAGTTTGACTTCGGGGTGTATCACATGAATGCTAATATTGTGTAATTTAAAATCGAAAGTGAAACAACTTTTCATGTTTATCAACGTCTGGAAATCGTTTTTTGGATTAACCACAATTCCTGAAACGGATGATGCACCTTTTAAAGCTGGGATGAGCATTTTCAAAATTCTTCACTAGCAGCATTGAACCAAGATTTGACTTGTCATTTCTTTGAAGGGATCATTTAAACCTTTTTTACTCGTAGAGAACTAATTCTCCAAAGAATAATTAAATGTTTGGAGTTTGATTGTCAAAGTTCATTTAGTTCGATATTAACATATGTCATGTAACGTTAGTAACGAAGCGGGCATCTTAGTCATATACTACTAGAGGTAATGGTGTATATTAAAAAAAAAACTAAATACATAATTGATAAAAATTCAGAGCATAATTGGCAAAAAAGAAAAACTTATTGATAATCAAGAACTTAGCATCCCCATGTGTATTTTGCTTTCAGGTGACCAATTACAACCGCTATGTTTGACTTAATACTGATCTTGAGCAGTGATCAATTTGTTTTCAAATTATATAGTACTGAAATTTGTTTGGCTTCATTACAATAAGTCAGCCACAACTAAAACATAAACTATGGTTTATGATTTAAAATACTGTATTTGGAGGGGTTGTTGGGCTTATAAATCAACGTGCTTGTAACATTAGGTACATACAGTGAAACCTCTATAAATTAATAATATTGGGATTACACCAAAACTAAAATTTTTATTAATTTATAGAGATTATTAATTTATCGAGATATTAATTGAACCAAAAAATCAATTTGAGACTATGAAAGTATATTAATTTATAGAGATATTAATTTATAGATTATTAATTTAAAGAGGTTATACTGTACTTAGCTTATGTCCAAAGCCATTGTGATATACTATTGGTGTTGTCTCAAGTTATAGTCAAACATCAAACACCAGAAAAAGAGATATCCCGAAATCCAATCTAAGTCCAAATTTCAAAGCAATGCCAGATGACAATTTTTATCACTATAGAGACATACATATACACATATATTAGATTTCCGAGGGTTTTATTTTGAAACCATCAAATCTTATTTTATAAAACCAATTTAAAAATCACCACAGCTTCGATATTTCATGTATTCGATAAAATTAAAATAGAAGTTTGGTAGTCGCTTCATTTTCTTGTTTATGTCACTTACTTTTTGTTTGTTTCACCTATTTCATCTGATTTCAAATAAAGACATCCTTTAGTATATGGTTATCATGTTATATATCACAAGTTTCGTGTTCCACTTTTAAGTTTTCTACATTTAACAAATATAAAAAAAAATTCGTATCATAAACTCTGTCACGATCATATATATATTTTATAAAACTTTATCTAACTATTATACATGAAATTCGACTGTTAGACCAAAAAATGAAATTCTACTATCCACTTCACCACATAACCTAAGTCCTTAGATATTCTCTCTTTTTCCTCAACAACCTTTGATATTCATTTATACATGATAAACTACGGTTACTTTTTCCCATTCTTTTTTTTTTGAACAAACTTTTTCCCATTCTCTATTTGAAATTTTCTGTATTTTGTTGTAACTTTTTCTTTCAGTAATTAATGAATTTATTTTATAATAAATGGATCAATTTATACATCTTCTCTCTCTTCTAATTTAAAATGTCTCTCCCGCAAAGTCTGCCTGCATTCTCTTAACGTATTTTCCTTCTCTCTCTTTCTGCTCACTCCTTCCATTTTCTTTCTCTAGAGAAAACCTTTTTTATCTGGAAAGATTCTTGAAACTATTATTGCAATGGGTAAGATCCGACCCGGACCGGATCCAAAAGCGGCATTGGTCTCAGAGATTTGTTCCCTGTCGAGATCACCAATCTCTTGCATTCACATCAATCGCAACTCATCCGGTTCATGTTTCATCGACTGGTATCTCATTCTCGGTGTATGTCCTTTTCTCATTTCTCAAAATCTAAATATATAATTTTTTATTGCATTCTATTCCTACTAAAAAATTGATTGTATGATTTACACAGATCCAGGAAGATGCAGAGATCAAGCTCATACGTAAAAGATACCACAAACTAGGTCAGGTTTCATTTCAGTTTCGTTTTTTTAGATTTTGAGTGTGATTATAGTCATCAATGCTAGAATTTAAATATTTTATTCTATGGATATATCTCTAATATAAATCGTATTTATTTTGTGCAGCTCTGAAGATTCATCCCGATAAAAACAATCACCCAAAAGCAGATACTGCTTTTAAGCTCATCCACGAGGTCAGCCATTTTTCTATCTTATTTATAAAAACAATTCCCAGCAATCTACACGTGAATACATTTATTATTTTCTCAGGATACATTAATGAATTATTTTTTGCTTTTGTCCAAAAAAAAAATTATTTTTTGTTTATGATATAAAAATGTGTGTTCGGAGTTCGGACATGAATCGTACGCTTAATAATGGCATCCTCCTTTAAGCACAAAAATAATAATAATAATGGCATCCTCGTGTTATTCATGACATTCATTGTCTCATCAGTACAGTATAATAAGATCCAATAACCGGTTTGGTGGGGTTAATTGAGTAATCCGGTTATTTTCCGGTTCAAAGATTAAACTCTAGAGCTTACTTGTTGTCTTGGACGTATGCAGGCTTATTTATGTCTTACAGACGAAACAAAGAGAAGATGCTTCAACACAGACCGAAGGAAGAACATATGTATGAAATGCAGCTGTGTCGTCTCACACAAAACCAAAGAGAACCGCAAAGAAACTAAACCGAACCGGTTTTGTCAAACCCTCAGGGACATTAGGGATAAGTTCAGAGAAGAGAACATGGTGATAGAGAGATGTCTAAAGACCAACGGTGCAAGTTTCATGGGGAACATAACCGAGAAGACTCCGGTTTTTGGTATATCGAAACAAAATCGGTTTAAGAAGGAGTCGCCGGTTTTTAATCCATCGGATTATAAGTTATGGGGTTATCCACATGTGAGGAACCGGGTGTTGGATAATAACTTGTCGGATTGGAAGATGTTCATGAGAAGCAGATCTACATGTGTTCACTCATAAAGTTTTTTCAGTTTTTTTTTTTACTTTTCTTTGTCTTTTAGTAGCTTTACTGAATTATTTTCATGATTCAAACTGATAAAACTTTTGATTACAGATATTCATCATTAGTTAACTGATACAACTTTCTAAAAGGAGACCAAAGCTTTTGTTACATCTTAGGGCATCTCCAACTTAGCTCTAATTTTTACTCTAAAATGGAGTAAAAGGGAATGTGGAGTAGAAAACACTCCAACCTTACTCCATTTTCTACTCCATAAATAGAGTAATCTGTTTTTTATTTGTTCAACACTCCATTATGGAGTGGAAAATAGAGTGGAGTTGGAACATTTTTACTCCATATTCTCTTTTACTCCATTTTGGAGGAAAAAATGAAGTTTTACATTGGAGATGCTCTTAACAAAGCTAAATCTAAATCCTGACTAAACCAAATATTCATACAAAATCTTGTCTCCAGAGACGTAACATTGTAAAAGAAGGTTTTCATGATGGTTAATTTACCGGTACCCGTTCTTCATCAACGTGACAACAGAGCCCAACAATGTCAAAAACATATGCGCAAAATGGACAGATAAACTCCGTCCGATAAAATAAAATGACACGTTTATAATTAGGCAAAGAAACTCTGTCTGATAAAATAAAACCTTTACATAAGATATTAAATAAAGATTTTGATAAGATCACACTGTGTATATGAATTGGTCTAACAATAGACTCTTGGATAGTAGATTTATAGAGTGACTATTTTAATAGAATAGATATAGTGACTAATTGGTAGTTTACCGGATGAATCATTTATCTGTCAGTTTATAACACTTTATTAGCCTTCTTGCAAAGTGGAGGATCAGCTTAAGACAAATCGGGCCGGCGATTGAAGGCTTTGGTACTATGCTTCCCGGCCTTCCGGCCCAATTCATTGATTTCAAGTGGAGTGTTCTCAATTCCTCCTTCAAGGAATTTTTGTTGCAACTTAGAAGTATATGACCTTTTGATCAAAAAAAAAAAAAAAAAAAAAGTATATGACCAAAATTTTCAAATTCCCCCAACTCGAATATATTTCAGAGGTTTCACTGGGGAAAAAAAGCGGCAAATTCGAGCACTACACTCTCTTGTTTTTTTTTTCTTTTCCAAAAATAAATGTTGTGCTTGACAGATAGACTGTCACTATTTTTTCTCTTAAAAAAAAAAAAAGACAAAACCTTCAAGAAAAAAAATCAATAAAAATTGTTATAGTAAGACAGACAAAAAATTTGAACAAAACAAAAAAGCAAGACTGAAAAATAATCTTAATTCTTGACCTTCCGTTTCTACTACATATCACACAAACCAGATACAAAAATTCAGAAAAGAAGTTTTGATTAAACAACAGAAAACGAACAAAAATTACAAACTAATTCGTTAGCTATTATTATTACTCTCAGAATCTGAATAAGTGACTAGAAAATTAATCAATCATCTCAACTCAAATCAGTGAGATTCTGTTTAAGCATAAACAGAAGAAGCATAAGAGAGAGCCATGAGCAACACAGCAGCTTCCTCTTCCTCACCAAGCTTCTTCCTCCGTTGATCTCCAACCGTCGATCGATGCATCATCACTTCTCTCCCCAACTCCATCAATCTCTTCTTCAATGAGTCACCAAGCTTAGGATTCTTCTTCTTATTCTTATTCTTAACTTCCCATCTATTTTTTCTGATCACACTACTTTTCTTCTTCTTGTTCCTAATCCCACATGCATTACATAACGACTAAATAACCAAAACCAAATCAGATCAGATCAGATCGAATACGGAATTCGAGATTAGGTTAAAGACCGAGAAGAGTCTAACAAACCTTGGGACCTGTGGGACCGCTACGCCAAAGGGGGGTTTTGCTAGTACCACAAATAGCACAACTCTTCTTCTCGTTGCTGCTGCTGCTGATTATTACTTCTTCAGTTGCATATTTGGATGTGAGCTTTGTTTTCATGTCTTCTGAATCGAAGATCTAAAAACACATACACGGAAGATTATGTTAAAACTTAAAACAAACCAAATCACTAGAAGCATATCGAAGACAGATCACTCACTTTCTCGGTTTGATCTAGCATTTATCCAACTTCGGGATGTTTGGATTGAACAGGCAGATCGTGGACGATTTGAATCTCAGGTTTTGAATAGAGATCAGATAAGGTTGTCTGCAGGGAGTCGAGATGATGAGATTGGAGGAGGAAAGGATCAGAAAAAACAAAGAATTTGAAAAAATAAAAAGGAGACAGAGAGTAGCGAGGGAGTGTCAGGAGCAGAAACAGAGATATTTTTTGTTTTGAAGTAACGACCTAACAAACACCACAAGAATCAGATCTAAACCAAACGCCATTTATAAATTGAAGTTGGGCCGGCTAAACCTACTGTGGTAAATGACGAAAGTACCCCTGTACCGGGTAATTAGGGCGCCAACAAACTGCAAAACCGGGCGGAGTTTTGTTTTGTTAATTTGGGTGAAAAGAAAGGGCGCCAATTCGAGTGGCGCGGTGTTTAGTTTAATATTTTAATTTCGGGTTGTTAATTAAGAAATTAAACATAACTTAAACCGGACAGAAACCGTGATTAGGTAGATGTTTAATCGATCCAAGGCCACAAACCTTTACTGGAAATTTAAATGATCTGAAGTAGTCATCAAGCTTAAAAGGTTAAACCAAGTACCAGAAACTAACACTGCATACATATAGATTCTTAGATTACAGTCATCTCGTTTACATTTTCTGATGACATTCCTACTGCATCCTCAAATGCCAACAACTATTCAATTCTAAAGCAAGAAAGTGTTTCTTCAGGATAAGACTTTTCACATGTCGTTGTCAATGATGTCGCGCATCATCTGTAAAGGAATTAGTCCTTCTGTCCTGATTGCATCTTTGCTTGGGTCAGGACTGATGAAGAACAATGTAGGTAAGCCCCGAACCTGCATAAATCAAGATTTGCTTATTGTCATCCATCACATTAATGCACTGTGAGAAGACTGATGCAAAATAGAAGCTGAGAGTTAGATTTTACCTGCATGTCGCGTGCAAACTCGTACTCGTCATCTGTATCAACTTTCACGATCATTGCATCGCTCTCATACTCTACTGCAAGCTGTTTTCACAAATAGCAAAACTAGTTTAACATGAATCTATCGAGATATTTGCACAGTAAAGGCGAGTAGATAGAGACGATCATGTTTACCCCAAGAGAAAAACTTTTTAACACGAACCAAACTAGAATTGAATAGTACAAGCGAGTAGACAATAAGAAGAAGAAAGCTGAGTTTCTCCAATCCCACCCACAGTTTGCACAACTTATTTTGAAAATGGAAACATGCTAAAACTTCACGACAATATATTTTCACCATAACGAATGGGGTGAAACCCTGGTAAGACTGGAACAGGGTAAAACATCCTTTTGTATTAAAACTCAACAAAGAACTACACCACAGAAGAAACTTGATTCACGAGAACAGTCTCTAAACGCTTAAGCTATGCCCAAACCAAGACCATAAATCAATTCAGAACCACTGAGCTCTCAAAACTCACCGTAAGGTCTATTGCTGAGCTGAAACGCTACTATACACTGACCAACCCCTACTAGGCTAGTAAAAATAGTAGTAGAGCACTAGAATTAACAAGAAACCTTATCATAAACCATCCCATTTCAAGATTCAGGATCATATAATGGATAACCAGTTCTAAAACCCAACAAATACAAGCAATTAACATGTAGAATACGTAAAAAGAAAAAAAAAAAAGAAAAAGGTGAGAAATGGGAATGGATGTGTATACCATTTCGAGTTCCTGAGCCATCAAGATACAAGGTCCACACCACGTGGCATAAAAATCAACAATCACCGGAACCTTCCTCTCTCCTTTCACCAGCTCTTGAAGTTCCTCAGCTGACAGTTTCTTCTGTCAAACCAATACATAAACGCAAAAAAAAAAAAAAAAAAATACTCAGATAAAAAATCTAGAATAGAGCAATTTAAATTGATAGACGGAGACAAAGAGAGTGGGATAAGACAGTACCACAAGATAATCTTCTCTAACAAACTTGCCGCGAGGCGGAGAGCACATAAGCTTCCGCTGATGCTTCAACGGCGAGAAGGACACGTTCCCGCCGGTGGAGGATGACAACGTTGGTCGAATTTCCCTCCGGAGGAAGAGAGACGACGGAGCATGGAGTGTGGATAGAATCGGCGACAAGGGGACATTAAGGCGAGACAGAGTTATGGATTGGACAAGAGCCATTCTGGGAAGTGTCAGTGGAAAAAAATGATTTCAGTTTTTTAAGACGATAACGTCTAAATACTAAATGGGCCTTAATGGGCCGCATCATTAGAGGCCCATATGATCTATTAGGGCATTTTAACTTCACTATATATTCATACGTATGATTTATTAGGGCAACCCTAGCCGATCAGATCTCTAGTCTCTCTTTCCCCTTACTCAGGTTAACTTCTTCTTCAACGCTGATATAGTTTCATCTTTTATCTTTGTTGCTCCGTTCGTTATTTGATTTGAATAGTGTATATTTGCAGAGATGGCCAAGTCGAAGAATCACACGGCGCATAACCAGTCGGCTAAGGCTCACAAGAACGGAATCAAGAAGCCAAGGAGACACCGTCACACTCCCACCAGAGGGGTAAGTCTTTATAGAAGCTTAAACCTATTTATCCATATTTCAATTTTTAGTTTCAGAGTTTGATTTTCTTTTTCTTTTTTCTCTCTTTGATGAAATGTTGCAGATGGATCCTAAGTTCTTGAGGAACCAGAGGTACGCAAGGAAGCACAACGTCAAGAACAGCGATGCTACTGCAGAAGAATAAGCTTTTTGATTCTCTCTGAGAGACGTTTTGAGGTTTTTTATGAAATTAAGTTTGTTTTAGACAAGAGAACCAGTTTACATTTCGCGTTATGTTTGGTTTAAGGATGATGTTTGTGTACCCTTTTACCCTGGCTTTATTTTAATATCAAGGATTTTCATTTCGTATTCTCTTGGTCTTTAGTTTCTTTGTTTGATTCGTTTTGCTCAACTAAAAGCCTGTCTCCATCATATTTAGCATTTATTTAGTACAAATGCTTGTTGCCTTTTCTAGGTTTCTGGTTTTATAATTAGTTATACAGTCTAAAGGTTTGTCAGGGAGGTATGAATCGACCTCGTTTTATCGCCTATAGGTCTCTTCTAGATTCTCGCTGGTTTCATTACTGGAATTAGTTAAAACTCGTATTGCCTGATCTTTTAGCTTTTAAGATTCATAACGTATGGCTTTTGTTGCTCCTCTATCTTGTAAATGGATCGATCATTGGTGTATCTACAGATTATTAACTTGATCATATAACTGGAACGTACGTTTAGTTGGTTAAAAGCCTTATTAAAGATTTTTGGTGAAAAATCATGTTAAAGAATAATGTTTCTTAAGAAATTGATGGTGTATCCATAAAGTATACAATTCGAATTGCCGTTTCGATTCCTTCAATCTCTGTTTTGTTGGGCCTTTGTCAGTCCCACTAACAACCTTAAACCACGTGTGTATTTACTTGACCACATAGCCATAAGGCCCATAACACTTCACTAATCTCACAGACGCAAATAACCAAATCACACGTGGCTCTATATGATTGGATTCTGTCATTACATCTCCGTCACAGGCTGTCAATTTTAAGGACATCGAGCAGATTCGCGGGAAGAGAGCGCGTGGGGATGAATAGCCCATCGCTTAATGGCCTTTCAGTAATTATCGAATGGTGACTGAGGGTACTAACGGAATATTATCCGTAACGTATGAAGAGAATTAAAATATTTTCCTCTGCTTTATCTAATTTTTTTTTTCTCCTTTACTTTTGTTTCCTTTCTTCTTTCTTTTGTCGCGTTTCGAAGGTTGGGGAAAAAAAGGCCTTCGCAGAAAATTAAAAATAAAAAAGCTCTAGAGAGAGAATGTCAATGTTCGTTTGATATTCTCCGTATAGTAAAATTAGGGTTTTCCTATTCGACGAGGAGCTGATTCTCCCGCCTTCACCGTCTCCGTCTAATTCATCTCCCTTTCCTCCAAAAACCCTAACTGCTCTCCGCTCACTGTATTCAATTCCTCGTCTCGATTCGGTGTTTGGAGGTGGAGGAATCAGTGATGGGCGCCCCGGATAAATCGCAATCCAATTCCAATTCGATGCAGGTTTGATTCGAACTAGGTTTTTCTCGATTAGTATGAGTTCGTGTAGAGAGCGAGGAATAAGCTTTGTTCTCCCAGCAAATTACTGTTCAATTGAATTTTGTTGAATTGAGAGGAAGTGATGTTTTTTTTTTATGTTTAATCTGTGGGGATAGTCTTTCTCACTCTTGTGTTGATTTTGTTCAGAGAGTGAAGGTTTATCATTTGAATGAAGATGGTAAATGGGATGATCGAGGAACTGGGCATGTGAGCATCGATTATGTGGAGGTCTGTTGTGTATTCTAATTGAGTTTCTCTTTTCTGTTAAGATTATTCTGTTTATAAACGTTGGAATTTGTGGTTTAATGGGAATCTTATGTGTTGCAGCGTTCTGAAGAGCTTAGTTTATGTGTGATTGATGAAGAAGATAACGAGACGTTACTTGTGCATCCTATAAATACTGAGGATATTTACAGGAAGCAAGAAGGTAGTCTTTTTCTGTTGTTGTTTAATTAGCTTTGATATGTTTGGAGTTTCTGTTCTTTTTGTTGATGACTGGTAACATTTTTAATGTACAGACACGATAATCTCATGGAGAGATCCAGAGCGCTCAACGGAATTGGCTTTGAGCTTTCAAGAGACTGCGGGTTGCTCTTATGTATGGTTAGTGAAGAAATTACTCGTGTTATCTTCTTCTCATCTCTCTTTTTTTACATATTGCAATTGTCTTGACTGTGACTATGGTGTCTGAATATTCAGGGATCAGATCTGCACTATGCAACGAAACTTGCATTTCAGCTCTCTGAACAGTAAGAACTTTTCTCCTGAAGTATATTTATGTGATCTTTGTTAATCGTGATTTACTTCTTTTATTTCCTGTAATAGCGATTCAATGGTCTTAGCTAGTTTTATTTGTACCACCTTTTAGCATCTGCGAGCATTTGGATTTCAGAATATTTGTGACCATATGTTTTAACATATGCATGGTGTTGAATTTGTTCTCCTTACTAATCGTGATTGTCGTCTTATTAATCTGGTCTACTATATCCTAATTTGATTCAAAGCAATATAACTGTGTAATCATCTGTGATTAAGCAGGTGAACCATTCCACAGCCTGAATAGTGAGTTGAGGGAGCTTCCTGCTGTTGAGCTTACTACCCTTCCCCTAATACTGAAGGTTAAGATTCTATTCCCTTATACTTTATTGATGTCTCACGTGTGGTGAACGTGCATAATAACTTTTCATGTTAATTAATAGTGTCGTTGATGCGTTGAATTTGTTCCTAGGTTTTTGTTTTCCCAAAGATTTTATTATATATCTTCCTTGCAGATTGTTACAGAGAGCGGCATTACAGATCAGATGCGTCTAACTGAACTTATATTGAAGGATGTAAGTTATAAAGTATTCTTGTCCTTGCCAGTTCAATTTAGTGATATATATATCTGCTGTCTCTGGCACTGCGGGTTTTTCATGTTTACGAACAAGCGCTAGCAAGAACATTTTCCATTGATATAGTTTGATTCTTGTTTTTTTTTTTTAAACTACAAATTCGTCGTTAAGGTATCTGAGATTGTTACTTCAGTGTCAACTTTGACTTTATACAAATTCTTATAGTTTATCATGTCTTGGGAAATATATTCTGGAAACTTCCTTACACCACGTTTTCTCTTTGAGCAGCATGATTTCTTCCGGAATCTGATGGGTGTGTTTAAAATATGCGAGGACTTGGAAAATGTTGATGGCCTGCACATGATATTCAATATTGTCAAGGGAATCAGTTAGTACTCACATACATATCATTTTCATTTCGTCCATCCACATATTTCAAAGTTATTTTCCTGATTTCCAGCATACCTTATTTCTTTTGTATACAGTTTTGCTCAACAGTTCTCAGATCCTGGAGAAAATATTTGGAGATGAGATGATCATGGAAATTATCGGATGCCTTGAGTGTAAGTTTGACGTCACTAATTGTACCTAAATGATATCTTAGTCCTCTAGCTGTTGGATATATGTATTACAGGCCTTTCAGAAATTTACACTTTTGAGGAATCTTCTTGTGGTTTCATATCCTTAGTCGTACACGGACATAAAATTTCATGTTTCTGTGGTTATTATGTGGATAGCTTCTTGTTCTTAAGGTTTACACTTGCAACTACAAATGAGCCAATGTGTTACTTTCTTTTTTATTGGTCGTTGCTTCATATTTAATAGCAAATGACCTGCATGTTGACTCTCCTGATAGATGACCCTGGTGTTCCTCACTCTCAGCATCACCGGAACTTTCTGAAGGAGCATGTTGTATTTAAGGAGGTAACACTATGTTCTCTTATGCTATTATTTCATTTAGTTCCGGACAAATAACGTAGACTGGACGTCAGGAATAGTAGAGACGGGTTTTTTCCCGCTTTGGTAAGAAAATGATATGCGCACCGTTATTCTGTTACAAACTTATCTTGTTAGCTACTAGTTTGTTCTGCATCTTTTTTACTTATACCCTTTTAATGAAGAACAGCTGAGGCTAGGCCTACAATAGGATTTGTTTTCTTTGACTTTTATAAATTAGATTAATCCAGTAAGTGTGAAAAAAGTTTTTGAATGCTTTAGAATATCCATTTATTTTTTGCAGGCTATACCAATTAAAGATCCCTTAGTCCTGTCAAAGATACACCAAACGTACAGAATTGGTTACCTAAAGGTGTGATCCCGTGATTTTTCCTTAAACCGGTGGTGCCTCTTTTTATATGGTATTAGGTCTCACCTTTTGTCACATTTTACAGGATGTTGTTTTGGCTCGAGTACTAGAAGATGCTATAGTTGCAAACTTAAATTCAGTAATACATGCAAACAATGCCATTGTAAGTTGTTTAATGGAAATCTTCTCTCATATATATATTGCATTGAAAGCATGCATCCCATATTTTAGTTTAACGGATCTGTATTTTGCCCAGGTTGTTTCATTGCTGAAGGACGATAGTACTTTTATTCAAGAATTATTTGCAAGGTTGAGGTCACCTTCTACATCTATGGAATCCAAGAAAAATTTGGTATTTCCTGCCTCTAGGAGGCATTTGTTATTTTGTTTTATCCCTCAATTGTTTTGTATTCTTGAAGACGTTTATAAAAGTTACTTTAGTCAACATTTAATTGGGATCATTTTCTTTAGTCCCTATGTTGAGATGATCTACATGTGACAACAGAGTGCAACAATAGATCCGTTACAGAAGTATTGCTTTTTAATTCAGTTAGTCATTCTGATGTGCTTTCATTCTCTATAAATTAGGTATATTTCTTGCACGAGTTTTGTAGTTTAAGCAAGAGCCTCCAAGTGGTGCAGCAGCTGCGGCTTTTTAGGTATGTACTCACCAGAAACTACATGCAATTGGTGCTGAACAGTTACCGACTTTGTAACATTTGCAGCAGTTATTACATTTTTGTTATTGCCTTTCTTATTGTTTCTCAGTTGGCGTGCATGTCTTTTCAATGATTTTCAGGGACCTTGTGAATGAAGGAATTTTCCAGGTCATAGAGGAAGTCTTGCAGATTCCAGACAAAAAACTCGTATTAACTGGGTATACGATTAATTAGACCTGATAGCTCATTGTGGTTACTCTGTTTTTATTTTCTATTGCCGTTAAGAAGCCTAAGTGGTAATTTGCAAGCTCTATACTAAAGATAATAATTCTTGTGGATGCAGAGCAGATATCCTCATTCTTTTCTTGACTCAAGACCCTAACCTGTTACGTTCTTATGTTGTTCGGACAGAAGGAACCCCCCTCCTCGGTCTCCTGGTAATTTTCTGTAAGCCTTTGGATTGTTTCTTCAGTTGAGAGGCTATTGTTTCTATTATTTTTTAAGACTCGAGTTGTGTCTCTCTTTATTTGGGTAACAGGTCAAGGGAATGATGGAAGACTTTGGTGATAAGATGCATTGTCAATTTCTAGAAATTATTCGAACCTTACTGGATGCAAATGCATTGTCTAGTGGAGCTCAGGTGCATCCTTGTTTACTGTCAATACCTCAATTTCTGAAATTAGATAGGGGTGTATTTCTCCCATTGTTTGTGTACTGTTTTTTAAATCCATTTATAGTCAAGCTTAGCAAGAAAACGTTCCGAGTGGCACTCTAACTTTCACCCGGAACTTGCATGCTCTTGAATCAGCATAAGACACTATATAGTGTTTTTTAAAAGGATTTCGCTATTATTTACAAAGTATTCAATGTTCTTTAAGCTTTCTGCTACCTTACCCATTTCTCTCTTCTAATTGTAGCTATCATGGGTTCTATTATTTTCTAACGCATTCCATTTATAGCAGAGAGCAAATATCATGGATATTTTCTTCGAGAAGCATATACCTGAGTTAGTGGATGTTATTGCTGCCTCATGTCCTGAGAAGTCAGGCAGCATATCTGAAGGTGGAGCGAGAAGGGTTAGCACGAAGCCTGAAGTCCTACTGAGTATATGTGAACTGTTGTGCTTTTGCATCATGCAAGATTCATCCAGAACAAAGTACCCATTTTGCTACTTATTTTTGTAATTTTTTGTTTTATTCTCATGCTGGAACCCATTTGATATTTTTCATGTACCATTTCTTCTTGTTTACAGATGCAGTTTTCTCCAAAACAATGTGACTGAAAAAGTTTTGCATCTCACACGGAGAAAGGAAAAATACCTAGTGGTTGCTGCTGTACGATTTGTCCGTACTCTCCTATCTGTGCACGTGAGTATATTTGTTTGAACCATGACGATGTATGCTAGTCATTTGAATTAGTTCCTAAAGGCTCCCTTAAGCTAAAAACTGAGTCATATTGCTGTAGTTAATCATGCTTTTTTGGCTAAATTGTTAGATAAAGTTATCCTAGTTGCCCTTCGAAATGGTAGGTAGCATATCGCAGGCTTTCTATAATAGACTAAGTTGCTTGTGTACTGACGCTATCTCTTATTTCCATCATGACTACAAAAAAGCTTATCAGATGAATGAGAAAAAGGAACTTAATTTTGAAATGTATTTCTATTGCAGGATGATCATGTCCAGAATTACTTTGTTAAGAACAACATGCTGAAACCGATATTAGATGTCTTCATTACCAATGGAAACCGGTACAATCTACTGAATTCTGCAGTCTTAGATCTGCTTGAGCACATACGCAAGGGAAATGCAACCCTGTTAATCAAATACATAGTTGATACGTTCTGGGACCAGTTGGCCCAATTCCAATGCTTGGCCTCCATCCAGGCTTTTAAGATTAAATATGAACAGGTATTGCTTTTGGATTTTGATCTTTTTTGACGTTTAATTTTTTTTGTGTGTGCGTCTTTGTGTAACAAATGCGTCTTCAGTGCTTAGAAAGTGCCGTACCACAAAACACTGCTGCGGCTGAACTGAGAAGAAGAATTGACGAACGTGCATTGGATAAAGAGGAGGAAGATTATTTCAATGAAGACAGGTTTTGTCTCTGGGTGTTTATTTTTATTTTTATTTTTATTGTTCTGCTTAAACTTTTCTCACACATTTTAGCACTTACAGCGATGAAGAAGATTCTGCATCTGCATCTAATACACAAAAGGAAAAACCTTCTTCTAATACAAAGAAAGAACAACCGAAGCTTCACATATCAAATGGAGTTGCTGCAAGCCCTACTTCTTCGAGGTATAGTTGTGTTCCGATTGAAAACTCATGATATGCATTGACTTTGTCTAATGGGTTTGCTTGCTTCTTATATAAACGCTATAGCCCCAGGTCTGGAAGCTTGGTTGACTATGAGGACGATGAAGATGATGAAGACTATAAACCTCCACCTAAGAAACAGCCCGAAGTCTCTGAGGAGGAGGAAGGCGGGCTCCTGGGGCTGAAACGCAAATCCCCTTTCGTAGAGAGAGAACAAGAGCCTTCCAAAAAACCTCGACTGGGTAAAAACCCGAAAAGAGAAAACGTATTTGCTGTGCTGTGTTCGACGTTGAGCCATGCAGTGCTTGCGAGCAAGAAAAGTCAAGGCACCACGGGATCTGTAGCCCGGTCGATATTAGCAAAGGAACCTGAGGACCCGAGAAGCAATGAAGAGAATAAAAGCAACAGTTTAGATGATAAAAATCATAAGGATGATGGAGTTACTAATTCTGAACAGGGAACATCAGACAAAGGAAAGAAGCTAAATGGGGAAGAATCCCTGGTAGTAGCTCCAAACTCCTCACCTGAAATGGCTGTAAATGGGACCTGAGATTACAACATTCTGGGACTTGTAGTTGGCTGTGGACGGAAAGGTACTCATGGACTGAGAAGTAGACATGAGAAACCGCAATAGAAAAGCAACCAAGGGAGAGGAAGAAATGTATAGAGAGCGCGAGTTTGAGAAGGTAACAGGTTCTTCTTCGTCCATTGTGTTTGCAGCTTTATATTATTCATCTTTGGGAAAAAAAAAAAAACTTAGAAGTCTCTGTGGTCTGTTCAATTGCATATTGTAAGACATGATGGTCTATCATCAGCAACTAACTTTGTTTTTATTCTTCTTCTAAATTCAAGTTCCTAGTGATCGGTCCTCTTTGTTCGTGGATACTCCACTCTCTTCACTATATTTTGACAAAGAGACGAGTGTTATGCTATTTTGGTATATGCAGCCAAACGTGTTGTTTTTAGATT
The DNA here is from genome assembly GCA_932364175.1 of Eruca vesicaria subsp. sativa. NCBI lineage: Eukaryota > Viridiplantae > Streptophyta > Magnoliopsida > Brassicales > Brassicaceae > Eruca > Eruca vesicaria. The sequence continues at coordinate 50,500 of CAKOAT010180710.1, forward strand.
TTGTTTTTATATTGTTGCAAATGAAAATATGGGTTGCTCTACATAATCAAAGCAAATGAAGTTAAGATTAGTAGCCACTAGCCACTTAAATATTGATTTTCCAAACACTAATTTGTAGAATAGAAATATTTGCTAAACATAAAGAAACAAAAGTGGCTGTAGTTTAGTGGTAAGAATTCCACGTTGTGGCCGTGGAGACCTGGGCTCGAATCCCAGCAGCCACATTTCTTAATCTTTTTTTTTGGCCACCTAAATCTCAACATCTATATATACCATTTGAGAGTTTGACAGTACATTTAGCATTCCTGATTGGAAATTGGAAAAGGCTGATAGGAGAATATATGTGGAGCTTATCGCATAGCTCAGAGTGTAATCTATTGTGTCTGAAGGTTCAAAGTTATAAATGAAATGGTATGTTTTCAGTGAGAAAAAAAGAGTTTGATAATCAGTATACACCAAATAACACACGAAACAAAAATCAAGATTACTATAAAATTGAAAATCATTCAGCCATTTCAATTCTTATAAAGCACAGGAATCCAAACTTCATGTTTCACTGAACACACTAGGCGAAAGTTTTGTTCATGTCAAGAAACAACTGTGTTCATATATATAATAATACATTTTGACAAACAAAAAAAAAATCTGTTAAGCAATTAGCAATGAATCAAAGATTGTTGTTGCATCTTGGCTTGAATAGCCTTGTAACACGTGAGACTGCATAGTGGTAGCTTCGATTTTGAATCCCTGTACTTGTATGCTTTCTCGCAGTTTGGCCCCACACACTTCTCACGAGGAGGAGGATAACTACAGAAAGATTTAACACAGTTCAACACAATTACAAAACCTCACCATTCCTTGGTTTCTACACTATATTTAGAAGCTGTGTTTTACCTGTGAGTACACGGCTTGAAGATATCAGGAAGACCAATGTCTTCAGAAAACGTCAAGGTTGTTCCACTTGGACCAATAACTAATCTGATAGTGTCTGATGGGAGTGTGCTTGATCTTGTAGCTCTCTCCTGTGAATAAGAAAAAGATGAAGTTTAACACAAAAGAGAGATTGAGAGAGACAAAGGAAAAGAAGCATCTGCTGTTTTAGGTACTTGAGCTCGTTCTTCCTGTTGTTTTTTAATCTTCTCCTCTTTCTTCTTTCTTCCTGAATCTTGTCCAAGTATTTTCCTGATAGCTTCAGCCTAATGAAGAAGACAAAGAAGAGTTCAGACCAGTGTTTTAAAAATCGGTCTAGACCGCAAATCAAACTTAAAACAAAATGATTTTTTAACTTTACCTCAGCTTCTTGAGCAGCCTTCTCTGACTGTATTCGCCGTCTCTGTGCAGCTTCAGCCTTCTTGGATTGTTGTTCTACCTCAGAAAGCTTCTGCTTTTGTCCTGTAATTGTTTAAACCTCACAGAATCAGCATTCACACCTTGAAATTTGCTAAAAGGAAAACAAAAAAAAATGTGCAACTCACTTTTAGAAGAAGGGCAAGGTAAGCCATCAGGAAACTCAAGAGGAACCGAACCGATGGGAGAATACGGATCTTTTCCAGACAAGAGAGCTCGAGTACGTGTAGTAGGAACATGTCCACTAGTTGTTCCTTCCATAGTGAGCTTATCCCTTTCAGCGACATCACGTTTGTCTTCCACATTGATGTGTATCTTTCTGCCTCCTTCATGATGGTCCCTTGTGACCCTTTTAGACTTCAACTTTTCAAGGTATCTAATCTCCTCATCTCCTTCATCAACATCACTCTCTTGTTCTGGATCCAACAAACGCTTTTTAACACCACGTTTGCTCTTCTCACACATTGATGCTCCTCTTACATTCTCAGAGGGATTCACTCTAGGTCGGTCTATATCTCCTAGACACATAGTTTTCTGAACACATCTTTGACCGTTATTCTGCACATTAGTCTCAAACATTAGGAATGTAACAAGTTCACACAAAAACTAATTTATGACTAATAACAGAACCGAAACTATTTAATAGACTAGAGTATGTGTGTGTGTTTTTTTACCGTGGATTTGGTGAAAATACCCGCCTCTGAGTTGGTTTGGATAGTACGAGTAACGCCACCACCAAGCTTAAGCTTAAGTTTCAGTGTGTTCAGAGTTGGGTTACTTTCATTGCTAGGAGTGAAACTGTTAAAGCTTTCTTTTACATCGCGGGGTCGACGAATCAGAGGGCTTCTCTTTCTCCTATCCATAAAGCCAGCTAAAGTAGAAGCAGAACCTTCAGAGACTGGCTCCATTATCTTCAAATTTCAAAACAGTAAGAATAACTGTAGCAGAATAACCGACCAGAGTTAGTTAGTTAATACAGAAAGTAACTAAACAATAACAATGTTGACGAGGTTAACTGAAAAGCAGTTTTCAGACAAAACTAAGCTTCAAAATTCTTGTTTTTTTTTTCCTGGGAGATATTTCTAAAGATTGATTTTGAGGTTGAAACTACATGGTTTTAGGAATCAGACACATCATTCTCACTTAGTAGAAACCAGAGACTAAACCCACTTAACATATCCTCAAGAAGTCGCAAAAGTAAAATCTTACATCAACACAAACTCTTCAAGTACAAAAAAAGAGAGGAAGAGAGCTTACGGGCGGCGAGAGGAAGAGAGAGGAAAAACCCTAGATGGAGTTGAGGAGGAGAGGGAGAAGGGTGTCGAGAGAGATGAAGTATGTGGATTGGCTTTAAGTGAAGGGTATTTGTGGAAGATATGTTTAGTCTCCCATATCTTTATCTCCTCCATTTTTTCTCTCCTCTCTCCCTTCTTCTCTTTCTCTTTTTTTTTTTTTGTTTTTTTTTCCTTTTTTTCGGGTCGTCACTTCAATTCTTTAAATGTCGCCGGCGCGACGGACAGTGTTTACTTTGTCGGAAGTAAAGCGTCAAACGGTTAATTATTACAGTTTTGGGTTGTCCTAAACATTGAGGCCCAATTACACGAACCTACTAGTAATATTGTTTTGCTTTGTGTCTTTCTATCACAACCTATAGTAACTGAAAACTACTCCATCTATTTCATTTACAAATGTCTTTTTAATTTTTTTGTACAAATTAAGAAATCAACTAATTTTATATAATTTTTGTATAATAAACACATTTATTTATATATTTGATCATATTTCAACCAATGAAAAAAATAAATTATAGAATAAAATTGATATATTTTACATTGAAAATTGAAAACAACACTTATTTTATATATAATGAATATTTTTCTCTATAACACTTATATGAAACCGAGGAACTAGTAAGTTTAATTTTTTTTCTCGTACTGAAAATTTATATTACATGATTATTTTACAGGATTTCATTAATTAAAAAGTTGTTTTAGTGGCGTCTAAACACCTATCTAATCAACAAATCAGATCTAAATTAAGTTTATGCGTTTAAAAGTTTAAAATCGGTGCATGTGCCCGTTTAAACAACAATACTCTAGGAATTTAATCATCTCATATGGATGTCTCGAGCACTGATTTTAACCCCTATTCTAAAAATCGGTTATCTAGGCGCATGATGATCTTCTTCCGTTTCGATTTGTATCAAATCTCTGTAAAAAATCTGTTGTTTGATTTTAGTTAGTCTAACCGCCTAAATGGCCACCTAATCTTTAAAAAATAATAATATTCTATCTATTTATTTGATCTAAAATTTAATAAATGTAACTTATAATCATAATTTTGATAAAAGTTATACTATAATAAGTATATATATTCTATTTGTGTGTTTTATAAGATTCTAAACTTAAAATATATTAATGTTATATACAATTAAAGATTAACATATTTTATACCATATTAAATAGTCTAAAATTATGCCTCTTATAATCTCTGTTTAATTTCTGATTTTTTCTCTAGATGCTATACTCAACCGTATACCTCGACTAGTGCCTAGCGCGTTCCCGAACAAAATTTTAACTATATAGTGCATTACTTGTCAACGCACGTGTTGTTCATTTCACAAAAGTAACCAAACGTTCACAACATCGTTTCAAATCACCAATTTTTTCTTAACATAAGAGAAGCAAATGATTATGTAGTTTACATTTATACTTTTATATCACTTTGTTTCACGAGATATCAATATCCACACACACACACACCATGACAATATATAACAACGATGATATATAGATCGATGCATGTAATATCGTTACACCACCATAACGCCTAAACCTTCACCACTCTTTAAATATTTATGGAATACAGCGTAGAGATAGCGAGACATCACAATTTTTTAATTTGCTTTAATACTCAAAAGATTTGAAAAAAAACGTAACGCCGTGTACATTCAATCATCACTTGATCAACGAAGAGATAGCAAGACAGTTACTAACCATCTTGGTAAGCTTATCAGCCACGTCAGCCAACGGGTTAGTCTCACCAGCCTCCTCAAACCCGTCGTTACACGTACCGTAATCCGTCATGGCCGCGCTCAAGTTCGTGTTAACGGTGTCAATGTCACTTTCCTTGACGGCGTTAATCGCGTCCTCCAAGTTCGCCACGGCGTCATCGTACAGCTCTTGACAATCCGCTGCTGCTACTTTGTTGACGGTTGGTAACACCACCTTGGTGGCGTTGATGGAAGCTTGAATGGCGAGAACGAGAACAGAGGAAGCGTCGGGTTTTATTGCAGCTGTTAAGAGAGGACTAATGGAAGATTCGCATAGCGCAGGATTATCGGTTTTTCCACAAATGGTTTTGATTTCAGGAGACAACAATGTGTTTTTCAGAAGAGTTGTAGCTGAACTTATAAGTGTTTCTCCAGATGGAGCCCCGAGGATTTCCTCGGGAGCCTCTGGTGACGGAGATGGAGAGTCTGTCTCCATCTCCGTCGGAGAATTAGCAGGGGAAGATGAATAATCTTCCAGATCAGCTTCTGGTGAAGGAGAGGGAGAGGGAGAGTCTATATCTACCTCTGGTGAAGGAGAGGGAGAGTCTATATCTACCTCTGGTGAAGGAGAGGGAGAGTCTGTCCTTGGAGCCTCTGGTGACGGCGAGGGAGAGCTTGGCGTTGGAGCATTAGTAGGAGAAATGGAACTTTCAGGAGCCCCTGATGCTGGTGAAGGAGATGGAGAGTCTGAAGGTGGGGAGACAAAGAGGAGAGACCTTGCGACGTTAGACTTGGACTCTACCATAGGCGTTAGGAAGGTGACCATCGTGGAAACCGTGACGATTAAGATGATCCATAACGTTTTATTCGACTCCATTATTTTCTTTTAACCTATTTTTTCCTCCCTTTTGAGGAAAAAAAAAATTGGGTTTCTTGGAAGATAGAAGAGAATCAAATAATCTTTTAAGAGGGGATGATGGGTAGTAATGTTGTGAAGGTTTTGCGTTAAAATAGGTCAAACACGTCAGCTTTACCTTAACGTTCTCTCTTTGTATTTAAAACCATTCGTATTCTTCAATTAAAATCCATGATCTAAGTTTAGCCTAGAAATCTGCTTCACCACCGTTTTTATTCTTCAATAATTGTTGACCTTTCGTTTAAAGTTTTAAATAGCAAACTTAAGTTTGAGATTTCTAATGTATGAAAAACAAATGGAACTCATAGTTCAGAACAAACCAGTTATGAAACTCATATATAGTTTAGAACTGAATTATCATTGTTAGTTCTTGGATTGAGAAGAGCAAGGTCTTGAGATTTTGGAAACCATAAATCTTTTTTTAAAGAATTTTAATTAACAATTTCATTTTGAACCCTATAATTATGTATATTACTACCTTCATGGCTTTACCAATTTGCTGCTGGGAGTATATTAATCTATTTTATCATGCTAAGATTTGGACTCAAAACATGACGGTGTGTTGTAGTCAATGAAATAAATTAAATACTTATAGATGTTTTATGATATTTTTCCTATTCATGTACAATACTAGTAGACCAATATGGCATGGTTGGCATACGAAGACATATATAGTCACCAGAGGCTGAAAATTCCAAACGACATTGATCCTCTCTGGATCTCATTAGCAGAATGCTGTTAGCACAGGTAGATTACAATATTGATCACCTCATTATCCTTGCTAGAAGCATGCATGATCTTTAATTATCATTGTTCTTCAGTGCTGGTCCTGGATCAAGTTGAAACATTCGTTTTAGGATTCCGGAAATTTTGAAAAAAATTATATGTGTATAGATCTTAAAAAAAAATTTAGGATCTCAAATTAGTTAAAATTTTTTTATTTCAAATATTTAAAAATCGTCTAAGACTCCCAAAATCTCAGGATCAATCCTGATGTTCTCCTTGATATAGATCAATGTCACGGCTAATGCTGACACTTACTTTGTGTATTCTTCTATGTTGGTTTGATGCCATGTGGCAAATAACTGATGGAGAGACTAAGAGATCTGCAAGGAAGTATATCAATACACTTCCAAGCTACTCGTACCGGCCTTAGTACCTGACAAGTGACAACAATACATATATTTTGCTCTAAGGTTTCAATATAATCTGGCCGATTATTTACTAACACGTCTCAATAGTTATAGCTAAACCAAAAAAATTGCCACCAAATAAAAAGAAAAGATGCCAAGACAACAGTTTTCGTATCTGTAATCTAAATCTTGAATGGATCATACTTCTTTTTGTAATAATCTTTAGTTTTCTAAAGAAACCAATAACTTCAAACCAGTAATATCCAAATACTAAACGAAAACTATGCCACCTTATTCCAAGTTAGCATTTATTAAAAAAGCACATGTGATATCAGCAAAACAAAAGAACATAAAGAAATATAGTTTCAATTTAAAAAGGTATAGGTTAGTTGCATTCCGATATTTTGGCCGACATACATTAGTCTAAGATAGAGATTGCATGAATATTAATGTAGTTAAAGCCGACTTCAAATTTATTTTACTTTCAGTTTTTGATCTAAACTTCTAATAGTTTTATGTTTTATTATTTGTTATAGCTTCAAATTTGAGCCTTTTAAGTTTTAATTTTAGAAAAATGATAAAAATAGTTAGTTTGTCTCGTCTTTAGATCAAATATTAACACCAGCACAAGGATTTTACCCCATGTCATCATCGAGGGTGTATATATTCACTGGTACGTACCGTGTTTAAACATTGCAGTACGGATAAATTTCATTCATGCATGCAAGGTAAATAGCTGTATTAGCCTGTATAAAAAACTAAAAAAAGAAAGAAGAATGTGGAAGCTCGTCTGCGCTTGTATATTGCCAGTCTTTTACACGCTAAACATATCTTTCTTACGTATTATGATGATTCTTTGAGTGATTGTAGCTTTTGTTCTTGTCTGCCTAACCATCAAATTGTCGACTACCAATAAATTAGAACCGACCAACCTCCTCTTCTATCTTCTCTCTCTCTTTCTCTCTACGTTCAGCAATTCGAAAGTCAAACCTTTGCATTAAAATAATGAACCTTTTATTCATATAAGTTTCTCCACCATGGTTCAACTGGTTATACATACTTTACGGTTTTACCGCTTTGACAAAAAAAACATATTTTTACCGCGAGATAATAAACATTTCATTTTGTAAGTTATTATGGCTTTCTTGTCTAAAGTTTACAGTGTCATACTGTCATATATAAATAAGCGACTTTCGAAGAATTTAGCTCCTATGGCAATCATGATTTCAGACTTTCATTTTAGCTTATGTATGAAACAGAGTTTATCCACTCTCCAGTTACAAACAAATAAGCTGGTGTGTTAAGAAATTTAAAATTAATTACAGAGAAACATGTTCACACATATTAAGAGTTAGGTGACATAATCAAACATGTGTTCTAGTGCTTAATAAAAAGAGATTGAGTTAATTAACATGTTGGTGGGTCCTATAATTAACCATAAAAAAGTTTCTTCTTATTGCAGAAGAAAACAAGAATAGTTGTCGAAATCACAACATGAAATCTTCGCTTCTTGTATATGTATCCATCTATTCAGGAAGATATAATCACGAATCTAATTAAGTTTCCTTGCACAGAGTGATTTATTTTATTCATACTCAAATTATTGTACAAAGTTATAGAAATGTTTGTCCAAAAAAAAAAAGAAGTTCTCATAGAAATGTATCTACCATATAAGAAAAAATTGACCATACATAAAACAAAATACCATTAATTTGAATTATACTATTGCAACTATATACTATACTATTATTTTGTGAAGATATTTATTGTCCTAATGATATTATGTTATGTGATAGGTTTTATAAACCACACTAATCAAGTATATATAGTCAAGAATAGTTTTAAAAGCCAGAGAATTTCTTACTATATATGGGAAAGCAAATCCAATAAGAGAATGAGTGTGCGTGCTAGCTCATGGTACCATTAACCATCAGAAAATGCTTATTCAATTAAAACAAGAACATAATACTCCATCAAATTTACATATTAATTTTTTCTTAATCATACTCATAAATAATAATAGTGGATGCATGAATGGGGAGTTGACAAAACAGGACACAATCTTAATCACAAAAACACAAGACCCCCCCAAGAAGATAGGAACAAATCAACCTGTCTCCATTTCTTAATTTGTTGCTTATTATTTCCTTTTAGATAAGATTTTTTGGTAAAACTTCCTTCCATATTTATTGGAACATAAATCTCACTTATATGCAACAATTAATGGAAAGAGCATTATTTAGTCTAATTCAATTTTTCTTCTTCTTACAACCAAACACATCTAGAATATGTCCAAATTAAATACAGCGAGAATAAATAAATAAACCGTATACTCCCTCTATTTTATTATAAGTATCCTTTTAGGTTCATGCACATTGATTAAAGAAATTATTAATTTTGTATATTTTTTTATATAAAAACACAATTACCTATACATCTAACCATATATCAACTAATAGAAAAATGGACTGCATAATAAAATTAATAAATTTTACATTGAAAATTGAAAACGACACTTATTTTGTAACGAAAAAAATTCGACATCTATAACATTATTTGAGAAGTAAATTTGCTTAGTTGTCAACTTCTCCATGATTTTAGGTTATTTTGCTTATTTTCATGTTTTAATAATTTATTATAAAATAAAAACGAATTTATGTTAATAATATTATATTTTTAGAAAATATGTTAATTATTTTGTATTAGATTATTATCTTAAAAATCTATTTTCTATTATAAAATTTAAGTGAATTTGTTGATTAATTTGTAACTTTCATGTTGAAAGTTAGAGCGGTTAATATCGTTTATATCCTTAATGAATGATTAAAAATTTTAATATAATTAAACATAAATAAAAAAGAATTTCAATGATTTTAGATTTATCTTTATCTAAAACTTTTTTATATTGTGTTATAAAGTCTTTATTAACGTTGAAAACTAATTCTATTTGTTAATATATAGTTAATTATGAAAAATCAATTCGCAAAGAATTTATGTATAGATAATTTATATTGTGTTATCCAAAACATTATTAAAGATAATTTTTTATACTTTTTTGTTATGTCTACAAATGATATTAATTTATTACTAAATATTTTAAGTTCATGAGTATTTTCAAATATAAGTTGTGTAATGAAAATTATTTATATGATGATGAAAAATTTGCAGTTTAATGTTTTGAGTCTATGAACTATAATTTGTTTAGTTTATTATTAAATATTTTGAGTCTATGAACTATAATTTATTATAATTTACATAAATTGATTATATATTTATTTATAGATATTAGTAAAATTATTAAGCCCGCAAGTGCGGGCAAAACACCTAGTTTAATATGAAACGGAGGGAATAGATATTAAGAAAAGTAGTAAAAAAATGAAATGAAATAAAATGAAAAAGGAACAAGGAGAAGAAAAGCGAATCAAAAGATTATAAGCTGAGGAGGAAAGCTTTACCTCCATTATTGTTGACTCATTGAAAGAAACATTTATCGCGTCAATTCCATTTCTCTCCTAGAGAGAGAAAAAAAGACTTTCTCTACCTTTTTTTGCTGTATAGAGAGAGAGTCAAATCATTCCTTAAACCGATTCTTCCTCTAAAGATATTTTTGTTGACTAACCTCCGATTTAAACTCGAGCGATCCACCGATTCAACTCGCTCAGATTCTGATCGCCAAAAAATGGAGACTCCACCTGCCGAACAGCTTCTCAAGAAGATACTCGAGCTCGAGGAGAATCAAGAGCATCTGAAGCAGGAGATGTCGAGGCTCAAGGTCTCCACTGAGATTCGGCAGCGATCGCATTCGGTCTCGCCGCATCGTCCTCCGCGGAGAAACATCGGCGGCGGCGACGGAGCTTCTTCGGTTTGGAGGAAGAGCGGCGCCGCCTCGTTCCGTCACGCCTCGCCGCTGCGTAAGGATAGTCGTATCTTAGGTCCGATCAATCTGAGAGGTGGAGGCGGCGGTGGAGGAGGCGGAGGAGGTGGACCGTCGGCTGGGAAGTTTAATGATAAACATTATTTGAATATTTTGCAGTCTATGGCTCAAGCTGTTCATGCTTTTGATCTTAACATGCGGATTATATTTTGGTGAGTAGGTTCGATCTTGTGGACTTGCTGGATGATTGTTTTGTGATGGAGAATGGTTAGTTAGATTCCTGATGTGATTTTCTGTTAGAGAATGGTTAGTTAGATTCTTGATGTGATTTTCTGTTAGAGAATGGTTAGTTAGATTCTTGATATGATTTTCTGTTAGAGAATGGTTAGTTAGATTGCTGATGTGATTCATGCATTGTTCATTTGTGTGATTTGATTATTTTGTGATAGAGAATGGTTAAGTTAGATTCTGGATTTGGTTTATGCATTGTTCATTTGTGTGATATGATTGTTTTGTGATAGAGAATAGTTAGTTAGATTCTTGATGTGATTTTCTGTTAGAGAATGGTTAGTTAGATTGCTGATGTGATTCATGCATTGTTCATTTGTGTGATATGATTATTTTGTTATAGAGAATGGTTAGTTAGAGTCTGGATTTGGTTCATGCATTGTTCATTTGTGTGATATGATTAGTTTGTTATAGAGAAAGGTTAGTTAGATTCTTGATGTGATTCATGCATTGTTCATTTGTGTGATATGATTATTTTGTGATAGAGAATGGTTAGTTAGATTCTGGATTTGGTTCATGCATTGTTCATTTGTGTGATATGATTAGTTTGTTATAGAGAAAGGTTAGTTAGATTCTTGATGTGATTCATGCATTGTTCATTTGTGTGATATGATTATTTTGTTATAGAGAATAGTTAGTTAGATTCCTGATGTGATTTTCTGTTAGAGAATGGTTAGTTAGATTCCTGATGTGATTCATGCATTGTTCATTTGTGTGATTTGATTATTTTGTGATAGAGAATGGTTAAGTTAAGTTCTGGATTTGGTTCATGCATTGTTCATTTGTGATATGATTAGTTTGTCATAGAGAAAGGTTAGTTAGATTCTTGATCATTGTTAATTTGTGTGATTTGATTGTTTCAGGAATGCTATGGCGGAGAAGCTTTACGGATACACTGCAGCAGAAGCACTTGGGGAGAATCCAATTAATGTGATAGCAGATGATCGTGATGCTGCTTTCGCTATGAATATTGCTAGACGTTGTGTACGTGGAGAGAGCTGGACGGGAGAGTTTCCTGTCAAGAGTAAATCAGGGGAGAGGTTTTCAGCGGTGACTACGTGTTCCCCGTTTTATGATGACGACGGTACTCTGATAGGGATCATTTGTATCACTAGTAACACGGCGCCGTTTCTGAACCCGAGGGTTTCTTTGGATAAGTTGAAGGCGGAAGAAGGTGAAACGAGCTTTGTGCCTGTAAGGAATAGTTTTGCGTCGAAGCTTGGTTTGGATTCCAAAGAAGCTGTTATATCGAAACTTGGCCTTGACTCTGATCAGCCTATACAAACTGCTATAGCGTCAAAGATATCGAATTTGGTTAGTTTAAGTGTTGTTCTCGCCTTTGTTTTGATGTTGCGTATTTTGACTAGTGTTAAAATTGCAGGCTTCCAAGGTGAGTAATAGGGTAAGGTCGAAAATGCGAGCAGGTGAGAGTAGTGGTACACTCTCTGAGGGTGGCAGTGGGGATAGTCATCATTCAGATCATGGTGCCACTCTCTCTGACCACAGGGACGATGCAGCATCAAGTGGTGCTAGCACACCAAGAGGGGATTTTGCACAGTCTCCTTTTGGTGTTTTCACATGTAACGAAGAAAAGTTTCCTTCGAAACCCTTTAAAGATTCCAGTGATGAGAGTGAGGAAAAGCCTGCAATCCATAAGGTTATCAGCTCAAAAGCTGAAGAATGGATGGTAAAGAAAGGTTTGTCATGGCCATGGAAAGGGAGTGAGCAGGAAGGTTCAAAAGGAAGGCCAACTCATTCTGTATGGCCTTGGGTACACAATGAACGAGGGAAAGATAAGACTCACCAGATTATTCCCTCTTCTGCTGTTAAGTCTGAAAGCCTTGCCTTTGAAAGTAATAAGCCGCCTGCAAATAATGAGGGAGGTAGTATGTGGTCTTCCTCTGTAAATGTGAACAGTACGAGCAGCGCTAGTAGCTGCGGAAGTACTAGCAGCAGTGTGATGAACAAGATTGATGATACTGATAGTGATGGTCTGGAATACGAAATTTTATGGGAGGATTTGACAATTGGAGAACAAATTGGACAAGGTGATTTATTTTCTTAAAAAGATTATCTCGTTTGTCACACATCTTTCTTTGTAACTTCACATTTTATGTGATATTCTACCTTCGTTCTGCTAACATGCACCTTTCCATTTTACAGGTTCATGTGGAACTGTCTATCACGGTCTTTGGTTTGGATCTGTAAGTTTTTGGCTTTTCGCGATATTGCAGAATATGCGTTTCTCTATATTTATACACGCTTTTCTGATAACTAAACATAAATTGTAAGTTGTGAGATCTTTTTTATTGAGAGCTGGTAATATCACTGCAGGATGTAGCTGTTAAAGTTTTCTCCAAGCAAGAATATTCAGAAGACGTTATACAATCTTTTAGACAAGAGGTATTGCTTTTAGTTCGTTGCCAGTAATGTTTGCTCTGAGTGTAGTTTTGACAAAAGACATTTCACGTTTTATTGGTAGAAGCAACATGTAACCTCTGTCTTTCATATCACAATACTCAGATTGATTCTTCAACTACACCCGTTTTATGTACTAATGAATACGCACTTACAAACTGCATGGCAACGAATTAAATCATTTCTGAAAACAGCTAAATTGAAATTCTTCATTATTTATGTTGGTCTTATTTTATTGTAAAGGTATTGTTGATGAAAAGACTTAGACATCCTAACGTCCTGCTCTTTATGGGAGCTGTGACTTCACCTCCGCGCCTCTGTATAGTGTCGGAGTTCCTTCCACGGTCTGCTCTCGTCTCTTTTAACCACTCTAACGTTTTTGAGCTTTTTGGCCTTCAAGACATAGCTCTGAAACATGCTCCTATTCGAATTACTATTTGCAGTGGGAGTCTCTTCCGCCTACTACAGAGGAGTGCATCAAAACTTGATTGGAGGCGGCGTATCCATATGGCTTTGGACATTGTAAGTATTAGTTACATTCAATTGACATGTGATAATTCCATTCTGTGATCATTGACTATTGAACGTAGAGAATTTTGTACGAGCGCTCTGTTTGATTGGTTGTTTGTATTTGTCTTGTTATCCTTCTTTTTCACTCTATTTGACTCAAGTCACCATACATCTCATACATCATGTTATATGACTCTTCACACAGGCTCGCGGTATGAATTATCTTCACCATTGTAGTCCACCCATCGTCCATCGTGATCTGAAGTCATCAAATCTGCTGGTAGACAGGAACTGGACAGTTAAAGTAAGATATTCATCTTTAGATACATTTGTTTTGTGTAATCGAGATGGATAATAATTTTGCATCTTCATAATAATTATATTGCTTTCTAAAGCGAAGCATTAGATAACAGTATTATGTGAATGAACTGGTAAAGTGAGACTCAGACCTGCAGAAAGGAACTAGTTACATCGTCAACTTACAGTGACATCTTTAACAGGTAGCTGACTTTGGTCTTTCGCGTATCAAGCATGAGACATACCTAACCACCAAGTCTGGGAAGGGAACGGTACTTAAACAATCTAGGCTCTTTTAATTTGAGGTCTGACGTATAAGCCAACATCTCACAGTAATCTTTGATTTCCGGTTTACCTGTTCTGCAGCCTCAATGGATGGCACCAGAAGTTCTTCGAAATGAGTCTGCTGATGAGAAGTATAGTCTCGTGTTCTTTGGTATCATTCCTTGAGTAATAGTTCTGTAGCCTTCAGTGCTAACTAGCTATTCTTAAATCATTGATACAGGTCTGACATTTACAGCTTTGGAGTAGTCCTGTGGGAGCTTGCCACCGAGAAGATCCCATGGGAAACTCTCAACGCTATGCAGGTATCATATTTTACAGATATCACATTTTCTGTTCTATCAATTAAGCTAAAAATAAGAAAATTTTGTATTTATAGTCTAAGTTGTTTAATAATTCACGTCAATTCTATAAGAACCATAAAAACCATTATAATTAGTGTAACGTGTAAAGATACAAGAAAAATGTGTTATTATATACAAGTCTAACCATACACATACACGGGCCAAATGTGAGAGATACTTATTTGAAAATGTGCAGGTAATCGGAGCTGTCGGGTTCATGAACCAGAGGCTGGAAATTCCAAAGGACATTGATCCCTTATGGATCGCATTAATGGAGAGCTGTTGGCACAGGTAAATTTCACATATTGAACACCACATAACCTTTGGTAGAGGAATCTTCTTTGATTAGATGTTCTTCGTATTTCACATCTAATGTTGACATTAATATATGTTTCTCTATTGGTTTGTCCAACACTGCAGCGATACAAAGCTGAGACCAACATTCCAAGAGTTGATGGATAAGCTAAGGGAGATGCAAAGAAAGTCTACAATACAATTACAAGCTACTCGTGCTGCCTTACGTGACAACTCCCCCCTCAAGGACAACTAAAGTGAACAAAAGTCCGACTCTTTTGTTCCTGAAGGCGCCATTTTAAGACATGAAGATGTTCAGGAAAACAAAGGAAGGTAAGAGAATTGGTTTGTTTTGAGCAGTAAAAATGGATGGGTTTAATTACAACGTGGAGGAGACTGGTGAGCTGAGGCAGCCACTGGAATTGTTGGATTGGTTCTAAAAGAAGGAAGTGGTGTGTTGTGGGTCATTACAACATGCCAAAAAGGAACGTGTTGGCTCTAGGGAGGTTGGTTAATTAATTGTGGTGATTGGTTTTTCTATCGAAGAGGCTTAAAGGAAGTGCGTGAAAGGGATTATGATGTGAAAGTTGATTGCAAAAATGTCACGTGCTAGAATTATGCACTCTCGTTGGGCAGGTGTGCAAGGGTGCATACTTGCATACTTGCATATATTATATATTTTTCTATGCATATTACTGTTATTATTTTTGTATGCAATCAAGCGTGGTAGAAGAACCATTTGATGGTTTGTACAGGGGAGAATTGTGAGTGAATATTGCTACATCATTGGGGAGTTTTAACATCTTTTAGGGGACTTTTCCAGTATTTATCAGAAACAACGTATTAACTTTTAAACTTAATTTTCTGTTACCATAATATCAAATAGTTCCCATCTCACCCAGATTCAAAATTTGAAAAGAGACTGAAACTTCAAAGTTGTGTTAAATATTGGGGTGTTTAATCTCAAGTCTCTAAAACCTCTCACAAACAATTGCAAGAAGTAAAACTGGTACTGGTCCTTCAAAGAGGATATCGTGAAAGTAATTCTCTAGTTGCAGCAACTGCATCGCCTTTGTGCTCCCTTAGAGTTCTCTCCACCACATTCTTCTCAAGCTGCTCGTTTACAATGTTGACAAAACTTCAAAACTTTTAGGACACAGCCACAAAAATAATGAATGTTTCAGCTAGTGATGAAAAAAAAGGAAGAAAATAACCTCGAGTTCGTTTACAATGAGCTCAACATCTGCAGCATTGATCTTAACAGAAGCAAGTTCCTTCTCCCTGCATAAAGTTCCAGCAACTTGTTAATCAAATATACAACACAGAAGATGATATTCGACCTGTAAATTACAACACTATTAACATCTGGTGCCAATACTAAACCTAGATGTGAGTCATGTGAAAAATCAAAGAGATTCTATGAAAACTCATTCTACTGGACACGTGTCATTAGCTACATACTCAACCTCTTAGCATTTACCTCAATCTCTTGGCATTTAGATCAGCCTCCCTAGAAGCAGCAATCGATGCCATAGCCTGAAACACGTACATTAACCTTGTAAGCCCAATCAAATTTTCACTAACTGAGCTCAAAACTTGAAGACTAATGAACATATAACGATCATTCTATGGATGATGAAAGAGTGACAAACCGATTGAACACGATTAGAATCGAGCTGGCGATCCTCGACACGATCGGTAAGCTTGTCTAAAGCTTTGCTTTGTTGCTGTAAGTCTTTCGAATCAATCATTATCTCTGCTGCTTCTGCTCCCTCCATTGCTTCTAACTCTTCTCTCTCTCTCTTGAGTTTCAGTGAATCAACTCTCCAGCTATAGAGAGGTTCGATAGTGTGTTCGAGCTTCAGTGTTATAAACCCTAAAGGCTAAACAGTGCCAAAACCGAACCGGACTCTAATTCTATCACTTAACCGTCGGTTTAATTGGTCGATTTTCTTGGGTTGAGTGGGCCTTAATTAAACAAATATGGGCTATTAATTAAGCCCATGGAAATAGGATACTTCTACAAATATCTTCCGCTCAAAATTTTCACTAACATAACTCCAAAATTTCAAAAAACGCTCTGGAGAGAGAGAGAGAGATGAAGGAAATTCAAATCCCCAGGAAAAACTTAGCGCGCTCATCTGATCCTGCAACGAAGAGACTCCTCAAGGACTCCGAGATGAAGAATCGGAAGGTAATTTTCAACGTATCATCAATCCTTAAATCTCCATTTCGTTTCTTCTTCCTCCTCCGCCAGTAATCTCCCTTCTCTTGACTGTAGGTTGCGGAGAAGAGACAGAGCGCGACCTTCTCCGACGCGTCAGTGGAAAGCAAGAAGGTTCCGGTGGACTCTACTCCGATCTCTCAGGTTTCCGCCGCGATCTCCGATTCCGAAGCCGAGGTACACTTCCTCTCGCGTTTTAGCTAGGTTTCAACTTCACTCGAAGTTTTCTGTTATGTTGCATTACAGATTCTCAGATCCGTTCAGATTAGATATTTACTGTTTGCGATTGAATCGATTTGATTGATGTGTGCTTAGTAACGGATAAGAGAAGCGATACTGTGTGATGATTTGAATTTACGTTTGCTTATCTCAGAGTTTTGTGCACGGATCGAGCATAGATCTGTTAACAACGCCAGAGATTTCTCTTCTGAGCGATGAGTCTCCAGATTCGACCGTTACTAGTAACAAGGATTTTCACATCGACGCTGATCGGATTCAGTCGATTGTGGACTTGCCTGCTGCTGTGGAGTTCTTGCGCGCGGAGATCAGTGACCTGAAGAAACTCATCTCTTCAGTTGAGAGCTATGAAGAACGTGGCTGGATCGATGGAGTTGTTGTTACTCGCAAATCCCGCGTTGTGGTTTTGATTCTTATCCTTTGGGCTGTGTTAGCTGCGATTGTGGTCTCCGTCAGAGGGCAAGTTGCTTACTATGGTGGGCC
Organism: Eruca vesicaria subsp. sativa; assembly: GCA_932364175.1. NCBI lineage: Eukaryota > Viridiplantae > Streptophyta > Magnoliopsida > Brassicales > Brassicaceae > Eruca > Eruca vesicaria. The sequence continues at coordinate 68,139 of CAKOAT010180710.1, forward strand.
ACTTCCAACATGAAGGATTCAAATCAGTTTACATGGTTACAAGGTAACTCACTGAAAAGATTTACTACCTTTATAACATGATGATAACATATGTTGCATAATCTATCCCGTCTCATTTCAAGTTGCTTCTCCGTTTATGATTTATCTTGAGTTGGCTACTAGTATCTTTAGAATTTCATCCCTATCACATATTTCAATCAAAGGATAGAACAGTTCTAAATTATTATTATTTTTTTTTGTTTTTTTCTTTCTAGTATACAGATCTATTTGAATTATTGAACCACACATTCCCTAGCAAAAGTGATACAGATATCTCAGTGAAGTCTTATTTGGTAATGCACATCTATTCAAACTTCCTAGGCCTTATGATTGGAAACTAAAACTAATGCACATTCTAGGCCCAAACCAAGTGATCTTACAAGATCCATTAATAGGTTGATGGTAGTGAGTCTGCCAGTAGGTCTTATTAGTTGCTGGTTTAGTCACATTTCTAACCAATGAATGATCCCTGACACTTTCTTGGAGCAAATGATATGACATTTGGTCTTGTAATCATGGTGACTCGTGTTACTAAAAGCATAGTCTTCTCTGCATCACAGATCCCATACATAGGCTTCTGTAGCATTTATGTCTCTAGGTTCTAATCTTTTTTGATGCGTTCCATCCTTATCGCTGTTTCATATAATTGCAGTGCCTTGTTTTCTGTTGCTTCTCAAATTGATAGGTTTTAGATCTCATGTGCTAGACTGTGTTCCATTATTATGCAAGGTGTTCCTTACTTTTTTAAGTATATTAGGCCAGACAAGTCCTTGCAAAGTCCAGCCTGTGGAGCTTTTTGGGTAATTACTTGATTTGATATTATTTTCATTAATGTGTAGGGTTAGCTCTTGGTGGTATTAGGGTAGGTCTATTCTCCATTATGGATGATGATACAATGTATTAAATTTTGAAACTATTAATGTATCTAGAAAAGGTGAATGACAGAATTATCCAGACTGTGCTGGGTTTTTCGACTGGATACTATAGTAGTCGGCCACTAAACAACAGAATAACAGAAACTAATGTGACATGTGTTAAAGAAAAGGAGCTCTTGTTGGTTTACTTTTATAGTAAAGTGTCTGTGTAATTAAAGGAAAATCCAGGCTTATTGATTTGAATTAGTGGGCACACCAATTATTGAAGATGCATTACCTTTCTCTTTTGTCAATAAACATCGGTCTTATCCTTGTGTCTTGACATTTGATTAGATCCTAAATGACCTTTTTTTTTGTTAATATAACCAAGGGTTGGTATAATTTTTTCCCTTAGCTTTCGTAGCGTTTGTATAGTTCATTCGCCTGACTATTCTTTGGGACAAACTGAGTTTTGGTTTGGAATTCGAGTTCCCATTAGAAAATTTATATTTTTTTCACATGTATCAATTAACAGTCGGTATTAAGCCTTGTGCTTTTGAAAATTCAGCTTCCCAATTCACAAAAATTAATCTTTTATTAGTTCTCATGTACTTGTCAATAATTTGCTCAACCTTGATGGTTCTACCAATGATAACAACTAATGAGTTAGGCTTCGAAATGCTTATAATCTAATCTAACAATAATATATTTGTGCTATTTAAACAGGACACTATCACACTGAGAAAAAACAAAACTCAACTACTTATTCGGAAGCGAAGCATCTAAAATTGGAAAGGATACATATGAAAAAATTCTACAGGTAAGTAAGTATTCCGTATTTTTTCCTCTGATAAAGTGTTTAGTTGATATTAAAATTACAAAAACATAAACAGTATTACGGATTAACTATTGGCAATTATCCGTTATCTCATGCATCCATCTTATAGTATTAGTTACATTACATCCAGCGTATATATTTGTTCATCATTGAAACATCGTTTTCTCTTTAGTGTAACACTTCTCCAGATTTTCATAATTGCTTTCCCTTTTTCATGCTTACGTATTCATGTCTGAGAATCCTCTCTATAATGGTATCCCCATACAAGGTACAATTAATTCTCATAAGAAATATGGATAAGCTTCATGTTTATTTCGAAATTAGTATTTATTACAACTAGGTGCATAGAACCATAGATCATAGACTCATAGGGTTGCTCCTTTTTCAAATGTACTTTTTCTACATAGGGATAAGCGCCACGTTTAATGGTTAGCCTCTTAATCCGTTCAGTGTCGTTTGATTAGAATATTGCCATGACAATGAAATAGAGCTCATAAGAATTATATACGAACCGGTAAAATAATAGTGTTTGTTTTTACTAAATTCATAAACGAGACTGGTCATGAGCCAATGAAATAGATTATGTGTTGTGTATATAAATTTGGCTGGATTCTAAAGTATTGAGGGAATTGAAGTATCTAACACGAAAAAAAATTCTTAAATTCGAAATAGATAAGTTTATACTAAAGCAAGTAGCCCTTTTAGTGGATAACTGGAGTACTGATGTGTCATGTGCAATCATTGTAACTTATACCTTATAAGGTACAGAGAATGTGCTACATAACTTGTACATAAATTAACCCTTACGACCTAATAAAGTATGAATTCCATTTTCAACATCTTATCCAACTTCATATTTTACTCCATAAAAATCTTAACACGGTAGTTTATGACATTGGTTATTGGTTATACTTTCATGTCTAACATACAAACTAATTTTTTTTTCTTTTAAAACTAGTGTTATCAATGCTTATGGCATTACAAATGTAGAAGTTCAAAGGCTCCCTTTTCTGCAAGATATGTGGACCAAATGCCACTCCCGTAAACCCACACAATAACCAGGAAATACAAAAGAAAGAAAAAGCCTTAAAGAGAGGCAATTCCACTAACCCTACATGGCACATGCATTTTGTTTTGGTATTTTACTTTAGGTATAAAGTCGTATTTAAGTAAAACTTTTAACATTTACGAAATCATTGCACTGAATACAAAATCCAAAGTTTGAGTCTTTGGCCCCTCTCTTTTTGCCTTGTCAGTCCATTAAACGACCACTGAAAGTCACAGATAGATTTCTCCAATAGTTGTATTACACGTTGTCATGCCATTTGAATCTCTACCTTCCTCCTCCAGTACACCAAAGAATCGACCTTTATGACGCATATAAGGGGTTTCCTCTTAAATTACCAAAACGGTTATCTTCCTTCTTAAACATCTTTGTATGTAAACAAGCTCTTTTAACTTCTATCGCAAAAAAACTACTCACACTTTTAACATCTTTGAGACCAAAGTAAAATACCCACAGTATTATCTTTGTAGCATTTCTTGCATTAAATATAACCTCGTTAAGTACACGAAGTACATAGTATCTTGTGTCCTAAGCATTTACCACCTCTTTCCTGTGACCCTGTCGCAACAGTACATTGTCAAACATTGAACATGTTATGTGACCATTATGTCTTTAGTTGACTGTCTGTTGTTAGATTATGGATGATGAAAAAAATCTGATGATTGGATTACAGTTTTCATATTACTTTCTTTCTATTAATCATGCTAATAGTAATACTTGATGATAAACGTTTTAAACTATACATAAACATTGCTTCAAGTCACACTGATATCTCTCATAATCACATAACCACATATATAGGCTAGAGCCACTAATTTATATATTATAATCTATCATTTTCGTTAATATTAGCCTTTGTTTAATAAATAAACAAAAAAGAAAAAAAGGACAACGACGACGTTTGATAATGCCTCACTTCCTTTATATATCTGTCTTCTCTCCTTACCTTTCCCTTCCAATATTCTCTCCACTCATTCCCAGAAACTCAGATTATCCATTTTTTTTAAGATACGCTTAGAAAAATAATAACAATATCAGAATCAAGTCTCTCAGTTATGGCGTCTCTGATCTCAGATACTGAACCACCTACGCATTCAAACACAGTTTCTACCGATCTAACTCGAAGAAAGAAGAGACTCTCTGTTCCCTCCTCCTCCTCCTCCGTAACCACCAGAGACGGTGATAACCACGCGCGATGGAGATCAGAGAAGCAGCAGCGAAACTACTCATCCAAGCTTGTCCAAGCGCTGCAACAAGTCCGCCTCACCTCTTCCTCATCATCTCCAACGCCTCAGAAGCGAGGAAAAGCCGTACGTGAAGCCGCGGATCGCGCTCTCGCCGTCTCCGCTCGTGGCAGGACTCTCTGGAGCAGAGCGATCTTGGCTAACAAGATCAAGCTCAAGTTCCGGAAACAGAAACGGCCGAAACAGACGGCGATACCGTCCTTGATCACGACGGGGAGTATCAGCGGCAGCAGAAGGTCGAAGAAACGGAGAGTGTCGGTTATGAGATTGAGTAAGAAGAGTATACCGACGGTTAACCGGAAAGTGCGTGTTCTCGGCCGGTTAGTTCCGGGTTGCAAGAAAGAGTCAGTACCGGTGATTCTTGAAGAAGCGACGGATTACATTCAGGCTTTGGAGATGCAAGTCAGAGCCATGAAGTCTCTAGCTGAGCTTCTCTCTGGCTCAAACTCAGCTTCTCCGCCGATTTGATGAGGTTAAAATCGTCATTTTCTTTCTGTCAGTGTCTCTCTGTGTACACCAAAACAATTTCATATTAATATAATATTATATAAACATAATACGTTTTGAGTGTAATCTGTGCAAGTACTCTTTCTTCGTTATAACCAGGCCCGGTCCGGGCATATGTCAAATAACCGGCCGTTTAGGGCATCCCGATTTTATACAACAATTTTATAAGTTTACAGAACATTATAAAAAAAATTATAAAGAATAAAAGTATAAATTTGTAGTTTAGAATAGGACATTACAATTTTTTTTTTTAAAGTTGGATCGGCCCTGGTTATAATTGAAGTAACCTTTGAAATGAGTTAACAAAAGCTCCAAGTACTAAGTTGATGTTGTTATTAGTGTATAATTATTGATAAATCTTTTTTTTTTAAGAAAAAATTATTGATAAATCTTTGCCACTAAGATTCAAACCGTGTTGGATTAGTATTTGGGTTTTAGATAATTGATTATCTACATTATTGCAGCTGGTGGAAATGAGTATTTAACCTTATGTGGACGTTACTTTAATTCCTCAAACATGGCATGTACTATATCATCTTACGTACCACATACGTGAAAACGAGATATAGATTTGTACATACGCGAGATAGAATTTTCTTTAGATTGTGATTAATAACAAGTTCAGTTTATTAATTAGCAGATGTTAATGGGTTAACAAACTCACTGATTTTGATTATGGTAGCATGCGAAGACTGCATTAGAGAATGATTGATGTGTTGAATGATGAGATAGATCTGTCACTCAATCATCTAGTCAGCTTTATTGTGTGCCCCCTACCTCTCTTGTATCTATCCTATGTATGCACTACAAAGTATGTTCGTTTGTTTTATCCTCTTTTAACATCTACAAGTTGATGTTACCACACAGATTAATAGACTAGTCACTCCAGTAATGTTTATTTCGAATAACTTTATTAAATGGTTAACCCCCTATATGATACTACCTTATAACAAAAAACGTTAGCTAAGTTACAACACTCATTTGCATACGTACATCTTTGTTTTCGACGTTTCGCTTTCAAAAACTCAGTGGGTTAAATAAAGTACCATCTTTGGTGCTTATATGAATCTTTAGCAACTAATAGAGTAACACAATCTGTTTTTTCTTGTATATTACAATATAGGAAAAACACTAAAGAATGACTAAGCGACAAGAAGAAGGAAATGACAAAAGCAAAAGTATATTTTTTAAAAAACATTTAAGAAAGTGACTTGAAAAGTATGAAGAAGCACATGGGAGTGGCCATGCCTTGTCCTCTTCTTTCCTTTATACCTTCCTCTTATTATTATTCTATTGCTGGGAAACTCCTTTCAAATGTAATATGTAATATGAAAGCTAGGTGAATAATCTCCACCTGATAATTCAAACATGCATGGATTTGTGTGTATATGCGTGTTTGATCAGTCCTTTCTTCAAGAGAACTCATGTGTTAAAGAGATGTTAAAGACACATAACATAACGTGACATAATTTCGTCGAAAATTTAACAATAGGAAAGGAAGACTCATCAATGATCTCGATACCATCTTGAGAAGCGATTGATACGTAGAGATAGGTGACGAGTTAGTGTCCTTTGGATGCTGATTTGGCTTCTTAGTGAAGAAGCGTTTCAACATCTCTTTGAGAACGGCTTCTTTTGGGAGAGGCAAAGACTCCACTAGTAATGTGAAAAATAATTAAAAAAAAAATATCTAGGGTTTCGACTGAGGGATTTCTTATTGAATTTTATGTAGATATGATCAATCTCATTCTCGAACTAATAGGTATCTAAATCTATATTTCCTTCCAAAAGGTTTTTTAATGGGAAGCAGTAGCATCCTATATCTATTAATCTACTCTTTTTTTTTCATAACACTAAGACGTAAAAATATTCGAGACAATACAAAATGATAAAGAATCATAAGAGAAAAAAAAAATGTCAGTAGACATTAAAATAAAAAGGAGAAAGAATTTCACCCAACCGTTAAATGCTGGGCTTCCAGATATTCACGTTAAAAAAAAAAGTCTTTTACAGATATTCAAGGTCAAGCAAGTTATGGTTTTAGAGGGTGATTGGTAGTTGCTGTAGGTGCTGTCCACAGCCCTATTTATTCCTACAGCACTAAATTTAGAGCAATCAAGCTTTAATTTTTTTTTTGAAATCACAGCTCTTGAAATGATCTACAGCTATACAAGTGCTCTGCAGAGCCAAATATCCAAAGCAATTTTTTAGTGCTTTCCAAAAAATCTACAGCAATAAAATCTAAAGCCACAGTAAAAAGTCTACAGATTTTTTTCTACAGCAAAAACTTTAAAGCTACAGCCATTACCAATCGGACCCTTAATGACCTGGATATTTTCTTTCTATAACTGCAAAACTGGACTAATCATCCCGACATTCCTGACCTGGAAACTAGAAAGCGCTAAGTTTATTTCACATTTAAAATGGTTTAAGATAATTCAACCATGATCGATATTTCACAGTTCACGATCTTCCATATATAATACGTTAATTCCCTTGTTTTCCACCATGAAAAACCTATAAATTAGTTTTTTTTTGGAAAGATATTTTTTTTAACGACTAAAAAAGATTGTTACAAATACAGCTTAGATTGTTTCAAATAAAACTTTATAATCATGGTTTTGTTTCCCTAAAATCTCTCTTGTCAGATAGTCAAAGTTAACTTATACATTTATAAAATAAAATGACTTACTTATTATCTCTTGAATGTGACAAAATTATATAACATTTCCATTAGTAAAGTCATATAGAATTCTACTGTTTGTTATAAAAATATGAAACTGAATAATCCAACTGAAAATAACAAGAAAAAAAAACAGAATTAGTGAAATTATCCAGAGTTTTGGATAAGTAAGATACGTGGATATTCATGAATATCCAAAAAAAGATATTCGAACAAATGTAACCGATCTTCCGTAACGGATCTAACCAAAAAAACAAGATCGGTGGATATATATAGTACAGTAGTAATAAATAATGACGCACGCAAGGGAAAGAAGAAGACGTTTCGTGACAAGAAGAGTTTACTAGAAACATTCGTTAAAGAGACGACAAGATAGACATATGGCGAAACAAGAAGAAGTTGCTGTCCCAGTCTTCTCATCCCTTGAACCTGTCTACGGCCAAGGATCTCAGCTCCAAGAAGCTAAGTCACGGTTCGACGTTTTGAAGGACAAATTCAACCAAGTGTTCGATGCTTCTCCCCAACTCTTCGCTCGCTCTCCCGGTAATAACGAGATTCTGTTGTTTTCTTGTTGTGTCTTTCTCTTGCTGCATGGCTTAGACAAAAGAGATCAAACGATCTCTAGACAGAACCGGAACTGAGATTTTGAGGGATTGAAACATTTCTTAAGAACTCTAAAAATTTCTAAAAATTTTTGGGGCTAAGGTCAATGTTTAGGAGCTTAATTTTTTAATTATTTTTGGGTCAAGACGAATGTTTAGTTCGGCTGTGTCCAAATTCGACCCTATCTCTAGATAGCGTTAACCTTGGCTGCAAAGTTTTTTTATAAGAGATAGTTTTTGTGTGTGGTTTTGTGTTTAGGAAGAGTGAATCTGATAGGAGAGCACATTGACTATGAGGGATACTCAGTATTGCCAATGGCTATTCGTCAGGACACCATTATTGCTATTCGAAAACGTGAGGGTGAGAATCAGCTTAGGATTGCAAACGTTAATGATAAGTACTCCATGTGTACTTATCCTGCTGATCCTCACCAGGTTTCTTTATCTTGTTCTTGTGATCATCCCTTTGTTCTGTTCCTATGTTTTGTCCCTTATCATCTGTTGTCAATTTTTTTGTAGGAAATTGACTTGAAGAATCACAAATGGGGTCATTACTTCATTTGCGCGTAAGGGGTTCTCCTCTGTTTTTACAACAGTAGTAACTAAGAGATGCCTTATGATTGTTGGTTCTTACAGGTACAAAGGGTTTCATGAGTATGCAAAGTCAAAAGGGTTGAATATTGTTGATTCACCTGTTGGACTTGATGTGGTTGTTGATGGCATTGTTCCTACAGGTCTGTCTATCTACTTCCCACTATATATACATCATGACATCATTTCACCCTGAAGTTTTTTTTAAAAACTGGAGTTTTATTTATTTAGGTTCTGGTTTGTCAAGTTCTGCTGCCTTTGTCTGCTCATCAATGATTGCTATTATGTCTGTCTTTGGTGAGAACTTTGAAAAGGTATTATTTACTCAAATCATGCTTTGATGAAATGAACCTCATAGTTAATTCTCTTGTTGATTATTTAAATTGGCTAAGTTCTTTGCTTTTCAGAAAGAACTTGCACAACTTACTTGTGAATGTGAAAGACACATTGGAACACAGTCTGGTGGCATGGACCAGGTCAGTAACTTGCTCACTAATAATCCATCATCTCTTACTTACCACTGCACCTAGAAATCATCTCTCTTTCTATATCAACAGGCAATCTCTATAATGGCTAAAACTGGATTTGCTGAGCTTATTGACTTCAACCCTGTCCGTGCAACCGATGTGAAACTCCCTGATGGTGGTAGCTTTGTGATAGCACACTCTCTTGCTGAGTCTCAGAAGGCGGTTACAGCTGCTACTAATTACAACAACAGGGTTGTTGAATGTCGTCTTGCTTCAGTAAGTAATATCATAACTTTTCTTCAGCATTGTTTGCTAAAACTACACATCATTATGACTACCATTTGGCTTTATAGATCATACTTGGGATTAAACTCGGAATGGAACCAAAAGAAGCAATATCAAAAGTTAAGACTCTCTCTGATGTGGAGGGTTTATGTGTTTCATTTGCTGGTGATCATGGCTCATCTGATCCTGTTCTAGCTGTGAAGGAATATCTGAAAGAAGAACCATATACGGCTGAGGAGATTGAGAAAATAGTGGAGGAGAAGTTACCATCAATATTGAACAATGATTCAACATCTTTAGCTGTACTTAATGCTGCAACACATTTCAAATTGCATCAGGTAAACTATTACAAACACTGTTATTGTGTTTTTTCTGTTACCCTTTAAAGTCTTAATAATAAAGGCTCCTCCTCTGCTTACAATGATCAACAGAGAGCTGCACATGTTTACTCTGAAGCTAGGAGAGTTCATGGTTTTAAAGATACTGTCTATTCAAACTTAAGGTCAGTCAGAAACACTTTTCACCATAAATCTTTTTTTTTGGAAACTAACTTAAGACATTGAAACATTCAACTGTGCAGTGATGAAGAAAAGTTAAAGAAACTTGGTGATCTCATGAACGATAGCCATCACAGCTGCAGTGTCCTATACGAGTGTAGTTTCCCTGAGTTAGAAGAACTAGTTCAAGTAAGCAGGGAGAATGGAGCAATTGGAGCAAGACTAACTGGAGCTGGATGGGGAGGCTGCACCGTGTCCTTGGTTAAAGAGTCTAACGTTTCTCAGTTCATTGATGCAGTCAAGGTAATAATAAAACATACTTGTTAGGATACTAGTTTTTGATAAGAGGATACTAATGTTAGAAGAAATGGAATGTTTCAGGAGAGGTATTACAGAAAGAGGATAGAGAAAGGAGTGGTGAAGGAGGAAGATATGGGGTTTTACCTTTTTGCTTCCAAGCCTTCAAGTGGTGCTGCCATCTTCAACTTCTAACCATGCTTCTTTTTTTATTTATGTTTTTTTTTTTTTACAATCTGAATTGTTTGCAATTGTCACGTTATATTTAATTAATCTCTCAAATTTTAAGGTATAAATATTGTCGGATATTTAAGTTTGAAATCAATGAAATAAGGTTTGATAAACAAAATTAAAAGAAAGAATAAACATACCAACAGAATACTAATTTAGAGACTACACGGACATATATGAGATGATTTGTTCAAATATGAACACCTTATCATTAATAGTTGAATATTAGATCACAGAATCAATCCATTAATTAGAGTCATAAGCTAAAAATGAAATGTCGGTGAATAATATTAAAATTCCAATTTTGTTTAACTCCAAAATGATTGAATGTTAACAAACTTCTCCATAATACAATAATCTGCCGACAATTCATAACCTATAACGCGTCGTTGACAAAGCAAAATATTGAACACACACACACGCCCGATTCACATGATCAGCTCTTAATTATTAGACTTAGATAGATTAAGAACAAAAAAAAGATTAGAAGTTCTATTAAAAACACCGCCCGATTCACATGATCATCTAATCCTTTGAGTGCAAAGATATTACTACGTAAAATGAGGAAAAATACGTAAAAATAATATTGCAAACTCAAAATGTCTTCCATAAAACAAACATCTCTTTCTTATGCATATACTCAAAAGATGATATAGGAATCAAAATGTACCAATAATCTTGGCTCCTTATCAATTTTTGTAACACGTTTTCTTTATTGTTTAGCATCTCAAATTAACTAACACAAAATATACATTTGTATCTATGCAAAAAAAAAATCCTATTCAATAATATCCCTCGAATTGATAGAAGAGCATAAATAACCAAAAAAAAGTTGTTTTCATATTAGTTTAAATCGTTGGTTAACCTTCTTCAATTTTGATCCAAAAAAAAAACTACTTCTTCAATTAAAATTTTGTCGGTTAGTAATTTTTATTTTATTGATTAATAACTAACGAACTCTCTCGCAAACACACTTCACTCGTTCCGGTGAAGCTTCTCTGAGCCGAGGAGTCATCACCTCAAACGCCCTTATTCAAAAAATTTAAATCACTTATATCCTCCACTAATCTTAATACCCTTCATCATTAATGAAAATCCCAAATAAATCATTTCCAAGCGATCAAAACTAAACAAAAATCCCCCCTATGGATCAGTGAACCCATGGGTAAAATATTTAAATTATATATGTTTCAAATTCGTCAAAAAAATATTTTAAAACCGTTTTTTAATCATTTTTGGTGATTTTCGGAAAAATATGAAAAAACAGTTTTTTGATTTTTGAAATTTTTTTATAAAATTCTATAAATGAAATAAAAAATATTGACGTTTTCAATTTAGTTTTATGATTTTTCGTTTGACATATAAAATTAAAAGAAAAAAGTGAGGACATTTGAGCTTTAAAGTTTTCAAATAAGGGCCCTTGAGGCAATTACTCTACTCCTGAGCCGAGCGGTTAATATCTTTCTCTAACTATACAAAGAGACGAGCGAGAGACGATTCGACGATCTACCTATCTATACTCCTTGATCCACTCTCACCTTCTTTCATTCTCGATTCGATCACGAGATCCACCACCAGATCTGGTTCTGAGTTTGAATCCTTCCTCATAACCAGAGAAATGACGATTTCAAGCCCAATTACGCCTGGGCTCGTACGTAACACTCTTGTTCTAACCTTAATTTCATTTTGAATCAGATCTTATTTACTTTGATGGAAATTTTTTTGTAGATGTCGGTGGTTCTCGGGATTGTGCCTGTGATCGCGGCGTGGCTATACGCTGAGTATCTTCACTATGCAAAACACTCCGTCTCCGCCAAAGCGTATGTTGTTAACACAATCATTCCTTTTTTTTTGTTTTTTTTGATATTTGATTTGATTTGATTTGTGTGTATGTTATTAGTAGACACTCTGATGTTAGTTTGGTGGAGATTGGGAAAGATTTTGTGAAAGAAGATGATGATAAAGCTCTTTTGATAGAAGATGGTGGTCTTCTTCAAGCAGCTTCTCCTAAAGCCAAGGCCTCCTCCTCTCCACATTCTCCTCTCATTAGGTTTTACATTTAGTTTTAAGTAGCTAATATTCTCTGTTGTTTTTTTTATTTAATGGTTAGATTGGGTTTTTTTTTTTTACGCAGGTTTGTTTTGTTGGATGAAGCGTTCTTGGTTGAGAATAGGATGACGTTGAGAGCAATGTGAGTCTTTGTGGTCTGTTTTTTCTTGAGTTGAAAGTTTAAAGGTTTGTTCTTTTGATGTTGTTTTGTGTTTTGTATGCAGAATTGAATTTGCTGTACTTATGGGATACTTTTACGTATGTGACCGCACGGATGTATTCAGTTCATCCAAGAAGGTGATGTTTATAATGATATGTTATACGAAGTTCTGCTTAGTAGATTAGGGAATGGTTTATGTAGTTACATAGGGTATACAATGTTCAGCAACATCTTACGTTTTAGCATTCAAGTTGGTCTAATGTTATATGGAAAGATTTAGATTCCATAAGATTGTGCATTTGATATGTGCTGATGAAGAAATCTGCTTGTGCATTTATGTGACTGAGGCTTATATTGTTTTATCTTTTGATGCAGAGTTACAACCGGGATCTCTTTCTGTTCCTTTACTTCCTTCTCATCATTGTTTCAGCGATAACTTCGTTCACGATACATAATGATAAATCAGCATTCAACGGGAAATCCATCATGTACTTGAATAGGCATCAAACAGAGGAGTGGAAAGGGTGGATGCAGGTTTGTCGCTTATCTTTTATGCTACTGGCTTGCCCTTCTACTTTTACATTTCTGTTGATTCATTAGCTGGGGGGATTATTTCAGTTCTCAAAGAAGCATTTAGTGCTTAATTTGCCTTTTCATTTGCTCAGACCTCATCACTGTTTTGCTTTCTTGGTGTTGTAGGTCCTCTTTTTGATGTACCACTACTTTGCTGCTGCAGAGTACTATAATGCAATCCGTGTTTTCATTGCTTGCTATGTATGGATGACTGGATTTGGGAATTTTTCCTATTACTACATTCGCAAGGACTTTAGTCTTGCAAGGTTTGCACAGGTAACAGCTATGGCTTCTCGGCTTCTTTTCTTATTTCTAGCTTCTAAACTTTAACATACTCTTGTTTCTACAGATGATGTGGCGACTAAATTTCCTTGTTATATTCTCCTGCATCGTCCTCAACAACAGTTACATGCTATACTACATATGCCCAATGCACACACTGTTTACTTTGATGGTCTACGGAGCACTTGGTATTATGAACAAATATAATGAGATGGGTTCAGTCATAGCTGCCAAAATGGTTGCCTGCTTCGCTGTTGTTATCATCGTTTGGGAGATTCCTGGTGTTTTCGAATGGATTTGGAGTCCATTTACGTTCCTAATGGGTTACAATGATCCCGCAAAACCGCAGCTTCCTCTCTTGCATGAGTGGCATTTCCGCTCGGGTCTTGATCGATACATATGGATAATCGGGATGCTATATGCATACTACCACCCAACTGTAAGTTCCCAATACTCACACTTGAACTTCACATCACATCAACTCTGTTCAAAATGGGTAGCTTAGTGAGAAAGGTTTACAGTAATTTGTCCTTCATTTCCTCTATTATGTATATTCTAGGTTGAAAGTTGGATGGATAAACTGGAGGAAGCTGAGATGAAGTTCAGAATGGCTATCAAAACAACCGTGGCAGTTATAGCACTCACGGTATAACAAGTCATCCTTTCACTTCCTCCCAGGTGGAAGACGCCTTACACGTTATTCTTCCAGCTAATCTATATATTTGTTATTATGAAACTTTTAGGTGGGATATTTTTGGTTCGAGTACATATACAAGATGGACAAGCTAACTTACAACAAATATCATCCTTACACCTCTTGGATTCCAATAACGTAAGCTATTCATACAATGAATCTTCCAAAAGTCAGTCCTAACTTGGTGTCTCGTGTTGCTTTTGCTTCAGTGTTTATATCTGTCTCCGAAACATCACCCAGTCTTTCCGTGGCTACAGTTTGACCCTTTTGGCGTAAGTCAAATGTATTCAATAGATATATTCGTCCTCCTATGGCCAGAAAACCAAAAATCTGTTCATCAACTTTCAGGTGGCTTGGGAAAATAACACTGGAGACATATATCTCCCAGTTTCATATATGGCTCAGGTACGTCACAATTCTTCTCTTTAATGTCTTCTATTGTGGTTTAAGTTGGAAGTTAATGGCTGATAACGCTAATACAACAAGCTCTTGATATTAGTCTTGAGCCATTGAGCTATGAAATTGTGTAATGAACATATTCCAATGAATCCACAGATCTGGAGTTCCTGATGGTCAACCCAAATTGCTACTCTCTCTAATCCCGGAATACCCATTATTGAACTTCATGCTCACAACTTCGATCTATGTCGCTGTAAGCAACTCTACAAACAAATTAAAAGCCGAAATGAGATAATGAAAGAAAGAAGCTGATTGACGTTTTGTTTTCTCTGTTTCAGGTTTCCTATAGGCTCTTCGAGCTTACCAACACTTTGAAAACAGCTTTCATACCAACCAAAGATGACAAGCGCCTTGTCTACAACACCATCTCAGCTCTAATAATCTGCACTTGTCTCTACTTTTTCTCGTTTGTTCTCGTCCAAATCCCCCAAAAACTGGTTAGTAAACAAAACTCCTGTCTCTGTTTTCATATGGAAGAAAGCTCTTCTTGATGCTTGGTCTCATTAGACAAAATAGAAAGCGCGAATGTCAATTCACGTTTTATTATTGTATCATGGGAAACAACAGGTATGAAGCACGTCTGAACAGGCCCAACGTGGACATTAGTTGAGTGGAATTCATATCAATTTGCAGAGGAGTTTGATGAACCAACGCAATATGGTAGTTATACGAAGAAGATAGAAGAAATCAGAGAGGTAGAGATGCATACAATGTTTGGTATAATGTCATCTGTCTGTATATTTATTTATGAACAAGGTCAAAGTTCTTGTTTATCTATGTTTTGTTTACGATGATGTTACTTTGTATTACCAATTTTTCCAAAATCAGTTAATAATTTGTATAAGGATTGTCTAGTTCAGTCTAAAGTTAAGTTCATTAATCCATCAAAACTAAGGCTTTGAATGGAGACCATGAATATGAACATAAAATATTATTAAATTATACGATTGATGAGATAATGTTCTATTTTTTTCCTCAATATACCATAGAACAAAATTGATACTCTTTGACATTCTTTCTATTTTATTCTTATTATTTCAATTAATTTTTAATATCTCTGTCCGTAATTACCAGTTAAACTGTTATTTTTATTATATTCCATATAAATTTATGATTGATTAAATCACAAATACATTACATAAGTATATATTTTAAATAACAGTAAATTGTCAAACAAGTTGTGATTTATATCAGTTTGCAATCATCAAGCTTCGGCTATGTATGTTAGATAAACGAAGTGAGCGGTATAGATGAAACATAGAAAGTTATAATTAATTAACACGGAATTTTCTATTTGAAAACTTTTGAAAAATCGAGATTCTAAACACATGATTTAACATATGAGTGTTTATATTTTAATAACAAAAATTTAGTTATACAATTTTAAAAGAATAATAAACTGGTGAGATACTTTGAATGAAAACAATATAAAAGTTGTAGAATACCACTAAAATACTCGAAATGATTAAAGGAAAAAAAAAGATTCTTGTGAAAGGTAAAACAATAATATTTGAATGTTGTTAGATTGCTCTTTTATTTTTCTTCTTCTCTATTCTAACCTGTAAATTTATAAGGAATCTACACCAAAATGAAAGAGAAAATGTACTAAGATCGAACATACATCTTAATGAACACAAAATATATATATTTAAACTCTTAATTGTTAAACTTTAGATTAAAAAAACACATGAATACTATTAAATGGGTGATTCCGTGTCTTCATCATGTGAATTCAAAGGAATGATAATCACATACTCTAAAAAAATAAAGCAATCTAAAATAGCTTACACAAAACATGTCTTAAGATAGTAAATAATGTTGTAAAAGACATTAACTCTTCAATCAACTCTTTCTATGCTAATTTTTCCCCAACTTTTTGTATGCACAAGAGAGAAAAGTTTAGTTTTAAAAAGATATATTAGTATTTTCACCACATAGAATATTGTGGTATTCACGACACTATTTTTAAGGAACCAAGAAAAAACGATCAATTCATATAAAAAAAGTTTTAAAGCGACAATAGAATTATTACATACTTTATAAATAGTTTTTTTTATTTTTTTATGGAATTAAAACTATAATAGAGTTGATTTCTAGAATCTTTGTTCACCAAAAACAATTGAAATACAAAATAAAAGCGAAATAATAGAAAAAAAAAGATATCCTACAAAAAGAGACTTTCAATCACATTTTAGAGACAAGTATCAACATGTCTTTTTCTAATTGATACACCTATTATTACAAATTAAAATTTAATTACAAAGTTACGTTTACACATGCATAAAAACATGCTTAGTTATACAATAGTTAATCAAATGGGTGCATTAATATGTCATCTAGAACTGAGGTAAAACATCATATTATCCAATTTGAAAGACTAATGAATAATGATATTTTACTAATTTGTAAATGAATCCTAGTTTATGGAGTTGATTAGAAAGGGGCCGTGGTATTATGATTTTTACTTTAAAGTTTCTACTATATAATTTTCGACTGTGGTTTTAATTTTTTTTGTTGTAGATTTATTTTCAAAAAAAATTGAAAGTATTAAATAAAAGTTGTAAGAAAAATTGATTTTCAAAGCTAAAATATTTCCTTTCTTAAGGTTCTGGCTGTAGATTAATTTTGAATCTAAAACATAATTGCTTTACTAAAATGGTTTTAGAAAGAAAAATGACTTTTTTATAGCATGTACAGCCTCTTCCAATCAAAGATTCTTCAATCTTTGCAAACTAAGATTCATTTGATATCTCAACCAATGATATAATTTTTTGAAATTGATGGACTAATAATTTGTTTCCATTGGGTAAATCTATCATCTATTTGGATACCCATATTCTTTATGTTTCACACAAAGGAGATTATACAATAAAATCAGTTTTCAAATAACCAAAACATTATATTTTACAAAATATTTATTTTAGTTACTAAACAAATACAATACGATTATTAACGTAATACAAATCAGATTAATTTTTTTAAATATATGGCTGCAACTGGTTATTTCTAATAAGAATGTCCGGAATTAAAAAAAAGATGGTATTTATGAAATAGAAAAAAAATAGAGTGATTAATAAAATGAAATAAGAATTAAAATTATTAATCGAATAATTAATCTCTCTCAGTATGTTTCATTCATGGATATTTATAATGTGGAACAAAATGAATAAATTTTACAAAATTCTTTTTACTTTTGTTTCATTCCAAATATGAAATTGTTTTAGAATGGTTCTAAATCTAATTCTAACTAATAGTGCATTTTCTAAACACATTTATTCCACAAAAATAGCATTTCAGCTGCAACCTCTATATTCTCTCTAGGTAAAAGTAAAACCAAACCAAGTAGAAAAAAAAGGTAACGGTAAATAGTAAATAGTAAAGTCTTCTTATTCAACCGCACAGACTAAACTCAAGAGTTTGGTTCGAAACCACAACTAAACCATGTCCGATCCTCTCCCTCCCTACCCTCCTCTCGATCCCACCACCTACGATCTCATCATCATCGGCACGGGACTCCCCTCCTCCGTCATTTCCGCCGCAGCTTCCTCCTCAGGCTCCTCCGTTCTCCACCTCGATCCCAACCCCTTCTACGCCTCTCACTTCGCCTCCCTCTCCCTCCCCGATCTCACTTCTTACCTCAACTCAAACACCCTCTCTCCTCCTCCTCCCTCCAACAACACTCATGATGACTCCTCCTTCCTCTCCCTTGATCTCGTCAACCGCTCCTTATACTCCTCCCTCGAGATCTCCACCTTCGAACCAGACATCCTCGAGGAAACTTCAAGAAGTTTCAACATCGACTTGTCCGGTCCAAGAGTTGTCTTCTGCGCAGATGAATCCATCAACCTGATGTTGAAATCAGGAGCTAACAATTACGTTGAGTTCAAAAGCATAGACGCGAGTTTTGTTGGAGATTCTAACGGAGAGCTGAGGAGTGTTCCGGATTCGAGAGGTGCGGTTTTTAACGACAAGAGTTTGGATCTTATAGAGAAGAGACAGTTGATGAAGTTCTTTAAGCTTGTTCAGACACATTTGGCGGATGAGAAGGATGTTAAGGTTGTTTCGGAGGAAGAGTTGGAGAGTTCTTTTGTTGAGTTTTTGGAGAAGATGTGTTTGCCAAACAAAATCAAATCGTAATAGAGTCTCTCTCCTTCTTTAGAGATGAAAAAAAAATGTTTTTTTTTTGGGGATGATTAAGGCTTTGTTTCTTTTGTTGTAGGATTATTTTGTATGGTATTGCGATGTTAGATTATGATCAAGACGATGGTGAAACTTGTGGATGTTTACTCAAGACTAAAGAGGGCTTAGATAGATTGGCTCTGTACATTACATCTATTGGCAGGTGAATTCATTGTTCTGTCTTTTTCTTATTCTTTTCATTCACATTGGGTCTATACATTATATCTATACAATTAATCCTCCACAGCCTAGCTATTTCTTGAACATTGGTTATACTCAAGTGTAATTAAGTTTGTAACTCTTTTATTTATCTACTTTCAGGTTTTCTAACGCACATGGGGCGTTGATGTACCCAATTTATGGACAAGGGGAACTTCCACAAGCCTTTTGTCGTCGAGCAGCTGTCAAAGGATGCATCTATGTATGTTCTGTATTATGTACTGTGTTGCTATGGTAGCTGTTAACTTAGAATGGGCTTTAATGTGTGAACAGGTTCTTCGGATGCCTGTTACTGCTCTGCTTCTAGATAAGGTAAGTGAGTTGGTTGTTGAAACTAGATATGTGTTTAAAATCTGGTTTCCTTAACAACTGATTCTTGCAGGAAACTGGGGGTTACAAAGGTGTTAGACTAGCTTCAGGTCAAGAGATATTCAGTCAAAAGTTGGTTTTGGATCCGTGTGTTACTGTTGGGTTGGAGTCATTGTCGTCATTGACAGATCAGCAGAAAGAAACGATTCGTGTTCTTGTCCCAAAGGAGATAAGTAGTAAGGAGAAAATTGCAAGAGGGATATGTATCATTAGAGGTTCTGTGAAAGCTGAGATATCAAACGCTCTTATTGTATATCCACCTAAATGTAAGATAAATTTTGAAACTCACTAAGTAGTTTATGTATATTGTCAATTGCTTATTGAAAGTTTTTTTCTTCTTCTAGCTTTGTTTCCTGAACAGTTGACTGCGGTTCGAGTTCTGCAGCTTGGTAGTGGATTAGCGGTTTGTCCACCTGACATGTAAGTTGTGGTTCAGTCAAAGATGATTCTTTCCATTGGTCCCTGAGTTATACATTTTTGTTGTTGTTGCAGGCATGTTTTATATCTTTCAACTGTGTGTGACAACGATGATCAAGGGAAAACTGCACTGTTATCAGCCATGAGTACTCTCATTAGCCCGCATGTTCCTGAGAATCTTCCAAGCGATTCAGTAGATGAGAATGTAACTGCTGAAGCAAAACCTCTTCTACTCTGGAGAGCCCTGTACGTGCAAGAGCTTGTCAAGGTGAGGAATGTGATCTACATATTCATCTCTTCATGGTAATATCATTTCACTAAATCAAAGTTTTGATTTTGGATCAGGGTGAATTTGGAGGTAATATCAGTTCCACCTCTAGTCCAGATGGAAATTTGAACTACAATGAGATTGTGGAATCGGCAGTGAAGGTTAGTAAAAGGCTCCACCCTTCTCAAATCTTGACAAGTTATCTATATTATTAAAAGAGAAGTACCCATATAAAATACCCCTAAGTTTTTCTAATTATTTACAATGTTATGCCACTGAAGTTATTAATTATCCTACATTATAGGATTCTTTGTCTTTTCACTTTAATTAATGCATTTCCAAAATCAAATTTTAACTAAAAAAAATTATGGAAAGAATAATTAATGAAAATAATTATTTTCATATATACCTTTCGTAATTAAATAAATAAATTATATAGAAATTGTTTTACTGATTCCATATACATAATAATTAATTCCAATATTAATTAACCCACATTTTAGGATTTTTATCTTATTAATTATCTACATATCTTTAAATAGTTAATGATTTTTTTTCAAAGATATATAATTATATTTTTATTATTTATAAGTAATAACTAAAATAAAATTCAAAAAAGAAACATTTATGTAATATATAATAAAAAGATTAATATAAACATATCATGTTATGTATATTTTTATATAAATAATAGTTCAAGGTAAATTCAGATAATAAAAGTTTAAAAGTAGAAATATATAGGACTATATATTTTAAATAGTAAATAAAAGAATTTAGTTATACATTATCATAAAATTTTGATCCATAAAATTAAAATAAAAACATATGTGCAGATATACGGGTCATATTTTTAAAATAAGTATGAGACAATGATAGTTTATAAGATAAAATAAAATTACTCAATATAAACTATAAAATTGTGTGTTTAAAATGTCATTTTAAACAATTATTTAAACGGGTAAATTTAGAAATATATATTATCACTTATAAAATATATAAAAACAAACACTTGCGCGGATCAAACAGCAAACTTTCGGTATTCTTCTGTCAAAATTAAACCATAAGTAATTTGTAACCATTTAACTGATACTTCATTTTTTATTTTACATCATTTAGTATAAACTTAAAAATTAAAAGAAAACAAAACACCCGCTCGGTCGGGCGGGTCATGGTCTAGTATACATTCTTTCATAATCTTATGTAAACATATTGGTTTTGGTAGCTATATGAACAACTCATGGGGAGTGAAGAACTATTTAAAGAAGAAACTTCACAGGAGGACACAACAGAGGACAACGATGGTGATGGTGTTGAAATAGAAGATTGATGAATGAATACTCGTTTCTTTAAAATCTATTATGTGGTAAGAATATCATGTAGTGGATATATATTCCAAGTAATACACAGAGAAAAAGGTTTCTTTCATTGGACAAGTAAACAAATATATTTAGAAAATTTACATCAAACATTTTTAACAAATCTATAAACAAGTCAAGGTTAATCATCCTCTCCTTATCATTCTTGAGCACGTTACTTGGTTTCTAATCTATACATCTAGTAACCAAGCACCGGAACACCCTGTCGTAAAAAGCCACAAAAGCCATAAGCTAAACAGGAATAAACTTTTGTACGATTCAGAGAGTTGCAAGGACAAAATACCTTTAGCATTGCACGCATAAAGAGCAAGGAGATGCTCAATCAGGTAAGGCCTCCGAATCACATCTGTCTCATCAGACACACCATTTTCCGTGACGATGAAAGGAATTTTCAAGTGTTTGTATCTATCATGAAGCATCAACAACACACGGTAGAGACCATCATGGATATATCCCTCTTCCAGATTCACTGTATTCATCAGTCTCTACAAGCTTTATTCCAACACCACTCACTGATTCCTAATTTCCCGGGGTTAGATTCCAAAATGCTTATTTTAGTATTATGATCAAAAGTCAAGGCCAAATGTGTTTGCTCTTAGCTCTCCCTTACCTGTCCATAGTAATTGATGCCTATGAAATCAAGCTTCTTAGAAATGCTATCAATATATGGATATACAGTGAGGGAGTTACTAATGGTCACAGCCCCAATATCAAAGAGACCATATGGTCTAATAAAAGAGATGTGGTGCGCAATCCCTACCATAGGTTTTTTCAAGCAACTGCCAAATAAGAAATGGATACTATCAAGCAGTTTTATAAAAATTTATATGATATTTTTTAAAGAAAAAAGGAGGAGGAACTAACATTTTCTCGTGGATGTAATTAACAAAACAACAATGTAAACTGGTATAAAGCTTTAAACTGATTATTACTTGATTTTAAATACACAAACTCGAATCTTTTGTAACGGAAAATACTGCCAACTTAGTTGATTATTCATGTTAGAATGGCAATGTGTATGCATTTAAATTATCAAATTATACTAATGGAGATCTATATATAGTGGTTAATTTATTTTGTATTATCTTAGTGTTCATATTAGCTTCCTAACCACGTGAAATGAGCATGTGGGTTTAGTACTTAACGTTTGTGTTTGAATAACCTAGAATGAGATAGGACCGTCGCTATATAACGTGCATCAACTTGTCTAGTTAATTTATTAGCTAACTCGGTCTTATCTTCATCTCTAAATATGCAATCTTCAAACATAGAAACCCCAGCACACACAATTGATATATATATATATATCGTATATATCGTACATGAATATTAGAAGGTATACATACATATGTATATTTACATGTTATCGAACAGTACTTCTTGAAAGATCTAAGCTGGTAGGTAAAACACACTGAAATTGAATTTATTCTAAGAATAATTATAATTAAGGTATCAAGATCAAATGAATTTTACATGACCATATAACGTAAATACAAACGTATGAATGTGTACAACCAAATATGCCCTAATACCATGGAAAAAATATCTGTAAATTTACGCTAACATACGTAGTGAAAGCTCACAAACCCTACAATACTAAGCTATATATGAGATTGATGAATCGTTTTTAGATTGATTTTCAACGAAAATTCTAACTTTAACAAATTTAAATTGGTAGAAAGATAAGCACGAAAGACAGACAAACAAACAAGTGGTTGCTAAGGTATAGCAAATTTCAAGGCAAGTATCAATCAAATTACGACGGGACAGACATAACATAAACATCTTTTTATATGTCCAAAGGTACCACGGAACCTATAAATACAAAAATTTCCTAGATTGGTAATAATAGGAATTATCATTTACAAGGGTAACGCATGTATATCGCTTCAATATCACGATTTGGGTAGTCCTTAATGTGCTTAATATTGGTTTGCGTCTCGATCCATTGTTATAGATGCTCTAATAAAGCGATAATTCAATTGATTTTATTATTGTCACGTGTTAGTAAGGGGTTTTGGCTGTAGACTTTTGTGGCTAAAATGGTTTGTGCCCAAAAAGGGAAAATAAGAACGAGCAACATACAGGCAAGTACATGTTAATGTGTTCACAATCAATCTTTTTGCACCAAAACACAATCACTCATATTATCCAGTTACTTATATATCATCTCATTCTATCTCTTGTGAAGACTTTTTGTCTAGTCGCTGTTGCGAGCTTTAAGTTAAACATTTGACATTAACAGTTCATTTGAAAATACAATCACTCATTTATAAGACTGAAGTTGTAAAAGAGTAGTTGTAATACAATTAATATTACCATGTTATTAGTTTAGAAAAATATGCATGCGTGCGTTATACATGTTTAAACGTAGGGCGTTTGTAGTTATCAACCAAACATACACTAGTTAACATGTAGTTTTGAAATTTTTATTTGTTTCACAAAATAGTAGTTTTGTGTTTTCAATATTTTATTTCTCCATTTTGTTTATATTAATTAAGTTAATTATTACCTATAATCATTTAAAGTTATTTATTAAAGTGGTATTATTCTTTTGTATGGTATTTATTTGTCATTAAAATGTGTGAAAACTTCGAAACTACTATTTTGTATACAGCAAGATGAATATGTTAGAGCAGAAAACTGGATAATATTTTGACAAGATTGGCTGATCAAAAACGTAATCAGTGGACCAAAACTCTTAAACCACCTAACATTAGTCTAAAAGTTATAAGCTCAATTCCCGTTGAAAAAGATTTTCTCTCTAAAAACAATTTAACTAAGTTTGTGCATTCAACACCAAAATTTCATAGACATTCTCTATATAGTCACATGACTTGTTTCAGGCGAATGTGTAATCTAGTATTCTAAAACCGATTTGTTTTTTTTTTTTTTTTTTGCAAAAAACCATGGCTATACAATAAAAAGTTCTTTTTCACTATATAAATTCAGATTGTACGGGGTCAGTGTGCAAATATGCAAACTGAAACAAGATACTAAAACCATAAGATTTCCAAAGTATTGTTCGTGTGTTATAGTCATGCACTCATGCTACTTTCTCACAAGCATATTCTCTTATGTAGAAAAAAAGGGAAGTCTCCAAATACAATGTATTTCGCTGGTATCAGGATTAGATATGGATTTGTTAATGTATGTAAGAAAAAGTAGGACCCAAAGGAAAGCCACGTTGATGTCGACGTGTAAGTTTAGGGACGCGTTGACCTTGACCATTCAAAAAACTATTGGAGTCAGTCTTTCTTCCTCGATAATGGAATATTATCCACCCTATCGAATCCTTTATTGCCATGTGGCGCACGGGTAAGTCTATTTCATGTATCTGAATGTGTTTTCTCCTTTGTCATGTCTCTTCTGAATGAACCTTAACACAAGTTTGACTTGGGAAAGTAAGTTTTTCGTTGTTTTGGGTCAATGAAGGAGATTACATATCAACCACGTCTGAGTTAACTCAGTTAAGAAACTTAAATCGTGCTCAAGCCCTTTGTTTTTGTAATTAGACCAGGGCTGCTTTTTTTTTACATAAATAATGTCAATTTTAATGTCAGTTTTTTTTTACCTTAAAGCTTGCAATAGTGACTAGACAAAGTCTCTGCAGGAAGTATAATGAGATTATAAGAGCATGATTAATCCGGAGTTTCTAAGGTAGGGTCTTTAACGAAAGTTAAAAAACTATTTCTTAATTTTTAGGCGGTTTTTAAATAGGAACTTAACTATTTAATCGATTTTTAATTTTTTTAGTTAAAAGTTACGAAACAGTTTCTTAACTTCCGTTAAAAACTCAATCCTAAGAATTCGGGTTAATCATGGTCTAAGTAACTGGATATATAGAAGCTAAGAGCATGATTATCGCTAGAGCCAAAAAAAAAGGTGCTTAAAATTTTTTATTTTTTTTTTAATTTTTTTTTTCTGGTTAAAAAAAAAAAAAAAAAATTAAAGTGTAACCAATCGCAGGCCGCCACGTGTCGTGGGGCCCGCGAGAAAGCCCAAGCACCCAGCAAAATCGACGCTTATTGTGGCATCAGAAGCGTTGAGTTTTATCTTTTTGTGGGACCCTTCTCTTACTTTTTGTGTTAAGCGTCGAGTTTTATCCCGCGATGCATGTGCTCTAAGGAATATAAGATAAAGATCGGAGATAAGCCCTTGTAGCGCACTCAACATATCAATTCTAGGATTGATTTTGAATGAAGTTTGGTAAAGATATTGTTGAGGAATGGAGATCTTCAGATTTGGGACCACTATGGGTTTTGGGATAGCTTTTCGGCGTCGGCTTCCTTGCTGGCCACACCACACACCGTCTACAAATTTTCATTCTCTCAGCAGCCGCCACCTTTCAAGTCGTCCCTCACCTTCACTACTTTAATCACGTGTATTTCTCTTCTCGGTCACGTGCCAATTCCATAAGATAAGCATCATATATGTCTCATGTAATACATGTGTGTAAACTATGTTTGAGTTTAGAAGATATTCTACTCGAAGACATGAGGAAAGGCGTATTATTGCTTAAAGGATCAAGTTGATATACAGAAAGAATACGACTTCAACTATAGGTTTTTAAGCCCTAAAAACTATAGTTTCTTTTTTACGGCTCACATTTAATGGAAATTCAGCTCAAGAAAATAGGGTATCCAATATAACATTAATGTCAAAGTTCATTGATAGTTAGATTATATATTAAGCTGTTGTCTTGATTCTGGCCAATCTTGGTAACTAGATTCATTTATTTTCAACATTAACAGTATACAACAACCTTTAGAAGAGGTGTAACTGATTACTACTATAAATGATGCGAAAAAGCTAAAGTGCATGGTCTAGTGGTTGTTGGAGTGGGTAAATTTAACAAAAATATCATATTGTAAAATGAAACGGTGGGAGATTTTGTTCTACCAGTAATGTTTTAGTGGTTACTATTGCATCCTACTTAAAGTGATTATTGCTTGGAGATAACTTCATCTCTGTTTTGTTAAAAGAAAAAATTTCTTCTCTGTTTTGTTTTGTTTACTTAACATTTTACTGTAAAAATATAATGGATCTGTTTTATTTCCTAAAACTGTGTTTTAAACAGAATTAAGGATGAGAATGCATATGAGGGAAGGGTAGTTAGAGCTACCAAATTAAGACATGGTGTTTCCTACGTTTTTTATTTTTGAACATTGTGTTTCTTACGTGTTGCAGAGTAATGACATGAAATTGTCTGGATAATGGTTTAACGGTCCGTACAATAATGCGATTTCCAATAATTAATTAAGGCTTCTGGAAATGTTTAGTGGTGGCTTATCATCACTTAGCACATATTTTTACAAACATTTAACTTTTCGATGAATAAACCTCTTAATGTCCACCTTAAATTCAAAGCCTAGATCGCAGCCAACAATCTTTGGCCACGTGGTGTTGAGAATAATACTTTCAGTTTTTAAATGCCTTCTTTTGAACCCATAGAAAGGCTTTCACACACACTTTATTTCCCATATACATGCCCTATAGACAGTTCCTAAAAAGCAATACTACTTGGATTATACATTTTATAGTACTCAAGTCATTATTATATCTTTAAAAACATTTTTGGTGTGTTATTGTTTTGTTTGTTTGTGTCATATCTTGTGTTAAATATTAATCATGGTGGAACCAATTATGAGCTTCGTCGTCGTTAAATTAGTAATTAAATGAATAATGATTTGTGTTATGCTTCCAATGAGGAAGTCACTCGATCTATAGTGTGAAAACAATTCTAATTATTTCTGTTTAGATTATACTCCCACTCCGACGAATTATTTGCTTTCTTATCATAAATGATAAAATAATAATGATCCATATTTATGAATAATCTACAAAATAGCATTACAATCCCAAAAACAGATAAAACCAATCAAATTGAGCGATTTGTTAAAACGCCATGACATATGATCAAGCTTGTAATAAAAAAGCTGATCATATATCCTAAGATAATATCAACCCATTACTTTTCTTTAGTTATTACACTTAACAAATGCCTTTCACACGTATACTTCGTGTTAAATTAAGTACATAAAGATCTTTTAATATTGTATTCAGAAGTTGCCATTATTGTTGAACTGTTGTTGCTGCTGCAAAAACCAGAAGTCTTCATCATTTTCTCCAATGTCCCATAAACTGTCTGAAGAGGAAGCAGCTCCATTAATATTTTCAAACCAGTTAAGATTACTCTGCTCATGCATAGCCGGTACATCTTCTTCAAGTAACCTAGAATAATCAAAATAATTATCTTGTAACATTTGTGGACCCACCAAGTTCTGATCCGGGTAATAACTATTCCCCACTTGGCCCGAGTAGTATTCCGGGTTCGTGTTTGGAGCGCTATAGTACTCCGTCAAGTCAGATACGGGAGACAAGGCCACGCTGGAATTTTCCGGCGTGATATAATCATTGTTGTTCACTACACCAAATTGTTGTCCCATGCTGTTGTAATCATACGTCATGAATTGATTGTTAGAGGTTGTGATGCAAGATGACGTTGCTGCTGATCCTGTGGTGTTGGTGGTGGTTAGGGCTGCAGCGGAGGCTGAGGCGGATTGGATCCTCTCCACGAGCCGAGGCATCCACAAATACTTCATTGTGTCTTTGAATTGTTGGCTGTTTACATCACATTTAAGCTGTTTTGCATGTTTTTGCACTCGCGTTCTCCAGTAGTTTTTGATCTCATTGTCTGTTCTTCCTGGTAGATATTGTGCTATTTTTGACCATCTGTTATAATTAAAAAAACACAAACTAAATCAACTGTTTTAAACACGTTATAATCAAACTATTTGTGTCCATCTATTACATTACTATTCATTAGGATACCGCAGTGCCATATATATAGTGTTTTATCCATTAACAAATATCTATATACAAAGCCACATAAGTTGATATTTTATCCGTTTTAATAGTTCATGTCATTATTCTTTTTTTATACGTCTCACGAAACGTATCATCTCATTCAGATTCATAGTTTGATACACGAAAATATGTAAAATACATATACTACACTCTCAAATAATATATTTGAAGTAAAATACATATATAACACTCTCAACTAAAATATTTCACGTATCCTTTTAGTTAGAAATCAATGTTAAATTTACATTAGTGAAAGATCGTTCAAACTGTTTTAAATTTATTTGTGTGAAAAAGACAAAAACAATGATTTTTTGGTATACCCCATGAAACAATACAAAAAAACATTACGTTTTATATTATTACGTACCGGTTTCCCCAACGGGAATGAAGTTCGAGGATCAAGAGTTGTTCTTCGAGGGTAATGTTTCCACGGCGGACGTCAGGGCGAAGATAGTTTAACCACCGAAGCCTACAGCTTTTACCAGTACGTTGGAGTCCTGTTAAATTGGTAAAAGTATGTAATATGATCATTAATTAACCAGTTGGCAATATGATGATTCCATACGAAAGAAACTCATTTAAAAAAAAAGTTTAATATTTAGTAAAGTTATATCAAGTTCTCCAACAAAATAAAATGGACCGCAGTATGATGCAAAATGCAAATGGTCCTAAAGGGTCTTTTTAATTTGCAAGCTTTCTTCCATTGAGATAGTGCTCTTCCCATAGAGACGATGATCATTAATTCGCATTAGTTCTTTCTTTTTCACCCCTTTTTAATAACCAAACTTGGATATGTTATTCAATACTGAAATGGTTGATAATTGAATCCATTACTAAAAGATCTCACTCATATAATCAATACTTTATTTATTCGAATGGAATTATTTTTAGAAAGAAAAAGAGTAAAAAAAAAGAAACAAGGGTATGCACTTTTTCTATCATACCTATGAAGGGTCTTTTCATCTATGCATATAATGGAAAGAAACCATTTTCCGAAAATTAAAAATATCTCTTTTTAAAGATAGAAAAGGTCGGCAATCTAAAGAACAAAGAAAAAACATAATCACACATGGTGATTGAAACATGAAAAAGGATTGAACATAAAGTGAACAAATCAAAATTATGTTTGTGACTTGTCCTCTGGCTCTTTTTAGCCAAAAAGATGCACATAGGAGTAGAACATACATATATACAGTTGTATATTAACTTGAAATGAACCATACCAGCGCAACGAGAAAGAGAGTTCCATCGACCTTCTCCATTAGTAGCAATGTAATTTATGAGCTTACAATCTTCTTCCGCGGTCCATGGACCTCTTTTCAGGTCCATTTCGTCTTCCATGCTGTTGTTCTTCAAGCTTCTTGCTCTCTCATCCATTGATGCAAACGAAGAGACCACAAAGAGATTCCCTAGCAAAACGATTGGGTCTTTCTGTTTTTATTTTCTTTGTGGTTTTGAGAAAGAGAGAAAGAGAGAAATTGTTATTGTTTTTTGGAGTTATGTGTAGATAGAGAAAGGATGAGTTTTGAATGCACAAGAAAAAGAGAGGTTGTGGGTTTTATAGAGGAGAAAAGATGATAGTTTTCAAATTTTCTTTTCATTTTAAGAAATTAAATATTTGGAACATGTGCGACGAAGAGAATAGACAGCCGTAATATAAGAACTATATTTATTGATTCAATTTTTTTTTTTTTTATCTTGAGTACTCCACATTCTGTTTGTAATATTTTTTAAACTCATATTCTGGTTTGAAGTTTTATATTCATGATGTATAGAAAAGGAAACTATCGAATACGAATAGTCCATTTGGCTGAACATATATTCTCTTATGAAAGGTAAGCTTTCCAAGTTCTATCCTACGAAATTTGCAACCACTTAATCAATATTATGAGTTAGTTTACTAACGAGGGATACATTTTGAATTTTGATTCCTCAAACTTTACAATTAAAATGATTGAAACACGTGTCCTTAGTCAATACAGTTTTGACATATGTAAATTTTCTAGTATGGAAGGTTTCATAGTAAGATTGGTACTGAACATTTTATTTCATTTTATTTTTGTTTTGTTTTTGTAAACGTAGTTTTAGCTTATATTTGAAGATACAATTCATTTCTTTCTTATAATTTTACACACACACACACACACACACATTTATATATGAGTAGTAATAATTAACTATAATCTCGCATTATGTAATATATAATTAAGCATCATAATCAACAAGTAAGTATAGTTCCTAAAATACATATTAAATACAAAATTTTATAAAGCATGATAAAATGAAGTCTTTTGTGATATAATTCATATTGTTTCTTCTTTCCTTTGTGAAAGTTGTAGTATTACAGTTGAATTACAGCATAACTCAATGTAACTTTTCAGTAAAAACTATATGGTGGAGTCTATAGGTTTAGGTGGTATAATTATCACTATAAATCGTTAGAGATCTTCATCCTAAATAAATAAATAACACTATAAATATTCTGTTACGTTGGCGATAGAATGGACACTGATTCTAGAATAAAACTGTCAATAAAAGCCTGTAACTGAAGTTCAAAAAGAAGCAACTTGTAGTAGGGGTATTATTTAAGAACAACATGCCCCGGAATAGTTAATTTTGTGCAAAAACACGTTGTCGTCTTTAATTAATGATGCTAGAGGTCTACACGTAGACAAAGATGCCGTCCAGTTAAAATATCAGTTAATAGACTCTGGAAGGATCAAAAATGTAAAGGGTTAATTATCACTTAGCACTTAATTAAGTACTCAGTTTCATAAGTTGACCCGCTGGCTTCAACTCTGTAAATAGTATACTGAGTTTTTGTTCTCTGATTTTTATTTATTACTACTAATTTGTGTTTTTATTTCCTTTTATGAATTGGGGTTTTTCAAACAAGTTGCTAATAATAAATATATTTCCGGTGAAGAGTTTGTAATTTATTTTATCTTAAATTTAATTCATGCTGACCATAAATAGACAAGTTGATATATGTAACTTCACCATAACAGCGAACTTTGGTATTATCTCACTTAAGTACTTGAAAGCTCTCAAGGCCTTCATGCACGATTTGAATTGGATAACTGCTTGAATTTCCTACAAAATAGATAGAAATGATGAAATATACATATATATATATATATATATATATATATATATAAGGGTATATCCTTTGTCAAAACTTAAAATTAACGCCAAACTTAGCAAACATAAAAACTAGAAATAAACAAATAAATAAATATATACATGTTTCACCTGTCCATAGATTTATAATATACCCATATTCTAACTGGATATAAAAATTTCCTGTCACTCTTATAATATACCCAGATTAACACTATTTCATACTAAATAAAAAAAGTTTTAAGATAGGAAAGAATCAGCAACTTCGCTAGTTCTTAGAAATACAGTGAAACCTTTATAAATTAATAATGTTGGGAGTACACCAACATTTTATTTTTTTATTAATTTAGAGAGATATTAATTTATAGATATATTAATTGAACCAAAAATTCAATTTAAAGTTATATTAATTTATAGAGATATTTAATGTATATTAATTTATCTAGTATTAATTTATAGAGGTTCGACTGTAGCTGATTTTTGTTTAACGAGTGGGCCAATGCTATATATAATGACAAATTAGTAAAGGCGGATTATTAAAAAAAAAAAAGTTAAGATGGATTACTATTTTTTTCTTCTAAAACGTAGCTGATGTTTCTTTAATATTCTACTGTAGCATGACTTATTCCAGTACATAACGTCACACAAATTAACCGAGAATTATTAAAAATAGGACCACTCTCCGAAAATACCCCCACGCAGCCACGCTCAAAGCAACTACACTAATTGTTGTAATTAATTAAATATTATTCACTACACCTTTTTGTACATTTAAATGCAAAATCCAAAACATACTAGTAAACGATACCGAACTAATTAATAATGAATCAACTTGGCAATATATCAACTCATTTTGCTGATCAAAATCAATGTTTAAGTCTTCAGGATATAACAAGCAGACTTAATAGTTTCTATATTATATTAACCTTCAACCAAGTGGAAACCATTATAGTTTCTATATGCAGAATTGAACATTATGGTATCTCTAAACCTTCACTACCGCAAAAACCAAATGAGAATAGCTAGTAGTACTAGTAGTATATGCACATTCTCTGCATTTGATGGACTTTTCACATTGACAAGACGACAATTTTTAGATGGCACGGACATCACGTGTTGTTACTATAAAGTAAGCGAAGTGTAAATGACTTGAAACACACTCACAAATTACAAAACACAGAATTAATAAGCACAGGTATATCATATACGTAGGAGTAATGATTTGTCTTAGATCCACTGATGTCTTTCTTTTAGGAAACCAAATCTTATATTAAAAACTAGTCTCTTAAGTACATCATAAACAGCATACTTATATTAGAAATTTATCGTTGATAAAAAAAATAGAAATTAATCTTTAGATATTTGATATGTTTAGACTTAATTTTTTTCAAAGGATATGTTTACACGTACTAGTTTATATATTTGATATTGTTTAGAAATGATATAGAAGGATCATTCTTTACATTAAGGAACATCATTGAAATAAAGAGGTAATAATGTATACTTGGTTTTCATAACTTATGTGATTAGGCCAAATCATGTGAATCAATAAACAATATTGTGCCAAAGACTGAAATAAATCTTTTTCTTTCAAGACTTGTAAGTCGTGAACTCTAATTAGTTTGGTTGGTTGATATCCTAATCTGATTAATGAAAATAACTAATTAAAGAGGTAATAATGTATACTTAGTTTTCATAGGTTATGTGATTAGGCCAAATTGTGAAACAATAAACAATGTGCCAAAGAATATTTGTGGGCATCATTAGTAGGCACAAATTCAAAGGAACCACCTAGAACCACATCACACACGCTCGCATACATCAATGTGTTCATGTATTTGTTTTATATAATAATATCTCACTTTTTTCCTTTTATAAGTTTCGCCGCAATTTAACATGTTATATGGTCACGAGTATCGTAAATAAGTCCAAGAAATTGAATCTTAGTAAGGAAAATGCCTTTTCTATACAGCAAAGACGTAAGTATTTCCATAAAACCCAAACAATGTGAACAGATCAAACTAAAAATTCAAAAAAAAGAAGAAAAAGATGTGTTTAACAAAACAAAACTAGAAGAAAAACAGTGAAAGTCATATGATTTAAGTTTAAATGTATTGATTAACATCTATGCGTAATATATATTTTAATCGTTTTCTTATGTCGATTTTCTAATACTCGATTTATCTTTGCGTTCTTCGATAGCTGGTTTATCCATGAAACAATATTTTTTCGTCACGTATGTCAAATATGTTGAGTTCATTTTTGAATAAGTACGTTCAGCTGCAATATTGTTTTTTTAAACTAAAAACGTTTTGGTGATATAGTGAACAGAACACACGGACCAACAGGCAATCAAAGTTTCTCTAAATCATTATAAAATAGGTTTTGTCAATCCAAAGTTCCAAATCTTGAATACGATTACGTGTATTGGTTAATGCGAGGGCATGTGTGTTTCCAGGACCACATTTGCATATAATTTTACCCTTAGACATGCATAACTTATCTTATTTAAAGTAATCTATAACAACGCATGAAAATGGTTTAAGGATAAGATTAATCTGAAATGATTACGCTTGAAAATGCATATGAAAATGACGACAACGATGATGATATTGTTCCAGAAATGTGTAGATACAAATAAAGAAAATATTACTAAGTGCTTTTACATCGTCTTTGCTTCTGAATCTAAAATACAGATATATGCCGATGACTCCTATCGGTGTTCAGCTAATCCACACGTTTAGTAGATAGTTTAGCATCTTAATTGGCCATTTTATTTATAACTAATGTATTATGTTTATTTACAATCAATCATATGGATAAATTTGGAAACTCTGGCTGTTTTGGATTTTCTTTACGAAATGTAATCTGAATAGACAAATATAATGATAAGTGGGATATAGATTTCGATAATTTTGGTATCATAATGTTTTTTTTTCTTCTTCTTTTTCTAACATCTCTGAGGTTTATAAAGTTCTGTCTGAATGAGACATGCGATAAGTAGTTTCAAGTCTAGATTCAATGGCCCTTTAAACATACAAAGTCCTCCCTGAACAATGACAGCCCTTCCATTCATTATTTACTGTATATTTTTGAACATATATATACACCAAAAAAATAAATTAGAAATTACTGAAAGTCCAAAATAGATAGGACTAATAACTACTGGTATGTCATCTATCGGCTCATTTTTGTAGAATGAACTATATCTTTGCACGACGACTGCTTTTCTTTTCCAAAAGTTCATAGTGTTAAACGACAAACAATTTATCACCTAGTTGTTATTAGTTCATCGTCATACTAAGTATAGCAAGCCACATTTCAATAAAATTTCTAGGGTAAAACACGTTTAATCCTCCAGACTTTCGGGGTGATACTTATGAAAAAGATAAACAAGATTAACAAAAAATCCAGATGAACCAAGATGAAAAAATCTCCTCTAGTCACGCTTATAGAAATCAGGATATGACTGTTGGATAAAAGGCCGCAAAATAAGAAGTTTTATTAACAACAATTAATTTAACAATTGTGTTGAAAAATGTAGGATGTAGGGAAGTAAAACTCCATTATCAATTGATTTGAAGTGGGACTAAACAAACGACTTGTTTTGACAATTATATAACATACTTTGAACAACTACACGTACTTCTCTTTTGACATTATATTATTGCTAATTAAAATACACATATATCCGCGGATTCACATTCCAATATGTTTCAAATCTGGTTCTTTTACGTCTCAGTTGATATAATTTATATAATTTTACATGAAAAGTAAACCATCCACAAAAAGATGATCGGATAGTATATTACTCCTTTTATTTGTTGAGGATATAGGATGGCTTATTGCATAAATAGTTGACATACATGCATTAGGTAAAACAGGACCGTCTCGAATTATAGGGTCCTGTTCAAAAAAAAGTTAACTATATATTTAATGTAATAAAATAATTTTAAAGTTAACATTTTTATATATATATGTTTGCTGTTTTCTTTAAATTATGAACTGTAAATTTAAAAGATATATAAAAATTTGATATTTAAATTATATTTATGAATTTATTTTTGCAAATTTTTTAGTATTTTTTATTTTTAGATTTGGACCATGTTCAACCGCTCCAGTAGAACACACTGTTAGACGACCCTCGCGTAAAACATGTACTTTATTTGTGAAGTTTCATGTGCGAAGCTTCTAATACGAACTATTAGACTCAGTTTACTTCATATGATTTATTTATGAATTCATCCACGTTTTCTAGTGAAACTAGCGAGGCAGAATGTTAAATGTGAAAGCAAATATGAAAGGTTAGATATAATATGAATGAAAACCAAACTAATAGGGAACATCAAGTAGTTTTTAGGATTATAATTAAGAAGCTTCAAACTTATATTATAAGCAATGTGGTATCCTCCAAAGTGGAGAACACAAGTGCCTTGTTTATAATTATTACTTTTTCGCTCATCTTTTCTCTAATGCTTCGCAAAGGAAACATGATGTTTGTTTAAAGACATACATTTTTGTCGTTAAAACCAACTTTTGTCACTTAAAATTGCCTTAATTCTTTGGCTTTTTCTTTATCGTACATAATTTTGCCCCATCTAAAAGGGACGTCTTATATAAGATGGCTATCGACAAACATAAAACTATATAAGATAGCTTTGTAAACAATGATCATGAAAGTGTGAAAACATGAACACGATGTGTGATTTGTTTTCTCTTCTGGGTTTACTATACAATAATTCATCAGAGTCGTAATAAGCAATTTGTTAATCTAAGAAATTAATAAATGGTACTTTATCAAATCATTAATTTCCATATAAGTACATAAACCCATTTAGCTCAAGTTTAAGTGCCAACAATGATGTAGGTCAAGTAAAACATAAACGCTAAACGTATGATAACCGAGACTCGACAATATTCGTATTGGATTTAACATGCTAGGAGCATTATTAAATGAATAATTATCAATATTATATCTCTAGAGAAATCAAGAACATCAAAATTGTTTGTTAGATTTTGACTTGGTACTCGTATAAGAAGATATTAAATTGGACGTGTCATCGGGTCAAAGTAGTCAAAGAACTCTTGGAGTTAGTGACAAAACCCACTCGTGCGTTTTGGAGTCTCGAGTCTTTGTTGACAAGTCAAAAACGGAAGTTTTACCCAAAGCTCATCATATGATAAATTAGTGTATTTTAACGTTATTTTATTTGCATAACTGAGTGATTTCTCTTACTAAACCACTTTATCTTGCACGATAATTAAAATAAGTTATGAACATGGTTGAATATGAGATTTTGTATGATTTTCTTGGTCGTAATTACGTGGTCGCTTACTCGTTTATATATGTTTAATATGAAGTCAAATATTCAATATTGTAGATTAATATAAAAATGTGAGAGTTGCCTAAAGTAAATTATTAAGCCAACAAGTTATTAGTCAAAGAAGAGTTTAAGGTTATACAGCAATAAAAGATCAGTGAAACACTTTTCATCTAAATCAGGAAGATCAAACATTTGTAAATGGAAGTCGAACCCAAATTTGCATAATCTTAGTGGCAAAGACCAAAAAGTTGTGTTTATATGTGTTCATCATTGACAAAAATAAATAAATATGTGTTCATCATCTGTTAATGAAACTAACCAAAACCATTTGACCTTCTTGATTAATGTGAAATTAGGTGATGGATTGGATTTCAACGTTAAAATGAAATTCGAAAAACAATAGAGCAACAAGTCAAAGATGAACTCATGCTTATTATAAAGCAGCAAACAAATTTACCATTTAATTTCTATGGAAGTTGGTAAGAAGATGTTGAAGTCAAACACCAAGCCTCTTATTGATGTTCCAAACTAAACAACATTCTCAAATTGCAAATTCTCCACATTTAGGAATGTTTATAAATGGGTATCTTTTCCTCAATTTTCTAAAATCCTAATTTTTTTTGTCCTTTTGATAATACCTATAAAAATCAAGGCTAAAATAATTTTTTTTGTTGGGTTGGGCCAAAGTAAAGACTAACCCAAAGTTCTGTTAAACCCGTCGTATTAAGGATTTGATTATTCATTAGTGAATCCCAGCCCCGCCTCACTTGTCTTCATCGTCTCTACTTAATCTCTAGCTTGCAACTATTGCCTTAAAAAAATATTGGACTACAAACTAGAAATGGGGAGTGCGATTGTAGATATACAATACAACACATAATTTAGAGATATTATTAATTAAATATTTGATTAGTCATTCTTAGAGAAACTTTGGTTAGCGAATGCTGTATATATCATCGAAATAAGTCATTTCATATATGTGACATTTCAATACCTTTTATCATCTTATTCATAGTAAAACAATTTCAAGCAATCCCAACATTTTTCAGTAACAACAAATAAGAAGAGATAGAGACTCTTAACAGTTCAAGCCAATTTATTAATCATCTCGGTTGTCTTCTTCACATAGTTCTTGGAACGGAAGTTGAAGAAGAGAGCCAAGAGAGAAGCATTAAACGCAGCTGTAAAATAACTTCCCCAAATCCCGGAGCAACCCGATCCATAAAAATGCTGTGATAACATCAAAGCCAATATTCCAAAGCCGAAAACAAACTGCACAAGCTGAAAATCCGTCACCAGCCTCTTCCACCTTGGCCTACAACCTACGGCGCACATGAAGTAGTAACCGTACATAAGGACGTGGACCATCGAATTCGTCACGACCCCGACCGGAAACATGGACTGTCGGGTTCGGAGCCAGATGAAACACATGATCAACACAGTCGCGTGGTGGTACACGTGGAGGAACGAGAGTCGTCTGAATGATTTGCCGAGTATGATGAGGAGTGTGTCTCCAAACTCAAGGATCTTGGAGAGGTAGAAGACTTGAGCCCAGAAGAAAACGGGTCCTTTAGGTTCAATATCGACTGGGAAACAAGTAGCGTGGAAGAAACGTGTCGTTGGGGCTGAGGTTATGGAGAGAGTGCAACCAACAGCCATGATTAGGGAGAGAAGGCAGAGGATGAGGCTGTGGATGGCTGTGATTGGTTTGAGAATACGGGGACCGAGTGAGGGGAGTGAAGCCATGACATTTCGGAGGATGAATGTGGCAGAGATGTAAATGGAGACTACAACGGATAGGAAGAAGACGGTGGAGCCAAGGGTTTCACCTTCGGTCCAGGTAAAATTGGCAATGTTAGGGTGGTTCACAAGCCAATAGGTTAGGGTGGAGTACACCGATGCCATTCTTTGGCGAAGTTTTGTTGGGGTTGAAATTTGAGAATATGGTAAATAGAGAGAGAGGCCACTCATATATATATTGAACATGTTCTTTTATTAGTGAGATTCATTGTCATTGCGTATAACCGATACCATTGCCTCATGGGGTGGTTACTGCATTGCATTGTTAGTGTTTTTATAATGCATTAACGTGGAAAATAATATCGTAAAGAATGTGCACCATCAATTTATTCTATTTTGTTTATTATGCATAACGTTTGCCGTGCGGACGTAAACATCGTAAAGAATATATCATGCATCTTTAATTTATATGCATAACGTGGGAAGGTAGTGTCGTAAAGAATGCATCATTTATTTGATGTAAGAGTTTTCTAATGGATTTGATACAGTCGCTGACGTGATGATGAAACATAAGGTTGATGTACCTGTGTTACAGTATTAGGGTATTTGGATCGATGTCGGTTTGGATATACAAGATATGAGACCTGATAGTTGTGAACCAAACAAACTGTCCTTTAGTTCTGTTCAGATTTCTGAAAGTTACAGTTCAGTTATGGTAATATAAAGGAAAATCAAAATATGTCTATATTTCGGGTTCAGTTTATGCTAATTCGGATCTCACTTATTTTGATTAATTCAATGAATTCGGCTCAGCTTGTTATTCATTTATTTATTTCCGATGAAACTTGATTGGTTTTACTAGATTTTGGTAAGATACCTGTCAAAATTAGTAGGTAATAAAATTTCAAAGTTTAATAAAAACTATGTATATCGCAATAAGAGATAATATACCATTGGTAAACTTTGAAATGATGGAAGGTATATTATCTCTTGTTTACCAATGGCATATTATCTCTTGTTTACCAATGGTATAGTTTACCAATGGTACATCATGCTAATTAGTTTTTTTTAAAAAATTATTAAAATTAAATATAGAAGCTAGTAAGATAATGACAAGTAAAAAAAGGAGTGAGCTCTCAAAAGTTCTTCTGTTAGAACTTATTGTGTTTTCTTTCCGTTTTTTTTTAAATGTTTAGATACTCTTTGAGTCCATTGGATTTGTTCTTAGGATTTAAAGTTTGATTAGTCATTCTTATACCATAAAAATATCTTCGCAACCTAAGAATAAGATGTCCCAACTTATCTGTAAAATCATATTAAAATATATGCAATGTAAGAGCCAGACAATGAAGCCACTATAACCCCATATAAAATCTTTATAATCCCTTATAAAATATTTATTTCTGGAGAAACAAAGATAACTAAGGTAAGACACCTTTTTAATCTTCATCATATGTCAATGAAATTATGCATGAAAAAAATATCATATTTTTTAATTTATTTTAAAATATGTAAGTTAACTCCTAAGAAAAGATTGAGTTTTCCAATAAATACTATATATACTAAAGTTTAGTCTCTTTTATACTATTTAAAAATACCTAACCACACTCAAAACTTATATTTATGTATGATAAGCTTATTTACCTAGTACATGAACATCATTTCTAATTTTCCATCATGTTATTTATTTAAATTTCATATACCACTTAATCAGTGAACAATCCCCCCCCCCCACAAAAATTCTATTTTATGGAGAAACATGAACACCTAACATCTCAAATCTCTTTAACCATCGTACTATGTCACTGCATGATGAAAATATGCATTAAAACAAATTTTTTATATATTCTAATTTTTCTCGAAATATGTGGGTTAACCCCTACAAAAAAATCGAGTTTTTCTATAAATGTTATATTCAGAAATTTAGGCCCTTTATTGCTGATAAAAAAATTACCTAATCAAATTCTGAATTTATATTAGTGTATGTTAAAATTATTTTCATGGTACATGGACATCTTTTCAAATTTTCCAATAGGTAATTCATTTAAATTTCATATACCATTCAATGAGTGGACAAATCTCTATAACAAAAATTCTATTTTTCTGGAGAAAGATGAACACCTAAGGTCTCAAACATCTTTAACTTTCATACTATGTCACTGAATGACGAAAATATGCAATAAAACAAAATTTTCATATTCTCAAATTTTCTCGAAATATGAGGGATTAACCCTTAAGAAAACATATTTTTTTGATAAATATTAAATTCAGAAGTTAGGCTCGTTATTGTTGATAAAAAATTACCTAATCAAATTCTAAATTTATATTAGCATGTTAAAATTATTTTCATGGTACATGGGCAACATTTCTAATATTTTAGTGAATAATTTAATAAACATCATATTTCACCTAATTTAGTGGACTAACTCCTTATAAAATCTTTATTTTCTAGAGAAACATGGACAACTAAGGTAAGACATCTATTTAATCTTCATCATATGTCAGTTCATGATGAAATTATGCATGAAAACAAAATATCATATTTTTTAATTTATTAAGATATGTAGGTTAACCCATACAAAAAGATTGAGTTTTCCAATAAATGCTAAAGTTTAACCTTTTTGTGCTATTTAAAAATACCTAACCACACTCAAAACTTATATTAATGTATGATAAGTTTATTTGCCTAGTACATGGAGATCATTTCTAATTTTTCAACATGTAATT
This sequence comes from Eruca vesicaria subsp. sativa, assembly GCA_932364175.1. Classification (NCBI taxonomy): domain Eukaryota; kingdom Viridiplantae; phylum Streptophyta; class Magnoliopsida; order Brassicales; family Brassicaceae; genus Eruca; species Eruca vesicaria. Next base: position 109,166 of record CAKOAT010180710.1, read on the forward strand.
TATTTAAATTCATATACCACTTAATCAGTGAACATTCCCCCGACAAAAACTCTATTTTATTGAGAAACATGAACACCTAACGTCTCAAACCTCTTTAACCTTTTTACTATGTCACTGCATGATGCAAATATGCATTAAACAATTTTTTTTTATATTTTCTATTTTTTTCGAAATATATGGGTTAACCCCTATAAAAAATCGAGTTTTTTTATAAATGCTATATTCAAAAGTTTAGACTCTTTATTGTTGATCAAAAATTAACTAATCAAATTAAAAATTTTATATTAGTGTATATTAAAATTATTTTCATGGTACATAGACATCATTTCAAATTTTTCAATAGGTAATTTATTAAAATTTCATATACCACTCAATCAGTAGACAAACCCCTATAACAAAAATTCTATTTCGAGAGAAACATGAACACCTAAAGTCTCAAACATCTTTAACCTTCATACAATGTCAGTGAATGACGCAAATATGCATTATTTTTTTTTCATATTTTTTTAATTTTTCTCGAAATACGTGGATTAACCCCTAAATAAAAATATTTTTTTTCGATAAATGCAAAATTGAGAATTTTAGGCTCTTTATTGTTGATAAAAATTTACCTAATCAAATTATCAATTTATATTAGTGTGTGTTAAAATTATTTTCATGGTACATGGGCATCATTTCTATTATTTTAGTGAATAATTTAATAAAACTTCATATTTCACCTAATTCAGTGGACTAACCCCTTATAAAATCTTTATTTTCTGAAGAAACAAGGACAACTAAGGTAAGACACCTCTTTAATCTTCATGATATGGCAGTTCATAATGAAATTATGCATGAAAACAAAATATTATATTTTATAATTTATTTTGAAATCTGTAGGTTAACCCCTACGAAAAGATTGAGTTTTCCAATAAATACTATATATACTAAACTTTAGCCTCTTTTGTGTACGTTAAAAAAACCTAACAAACTCAAAAATTATATTAATGTATGATAAGCTTATTTACCTAGTACATGGACATCATTTCTAATTTTCCAACATGTAATTTATTAAAATTTTATATACCACTTAATAAGTGAACAAACCCCTTACAAAACTCTATTTTATGGAGAAACATGAACACCTAACGTCACAAACCTCTTTAACTTTTGTACTATGTCATTGCATGATGAAAATATGCATTAAAACAAAATTTACATATTTCTAATTTTTCTCAAAATATGTGGGTTAACCCCTTCAAAAAATTGAGTTTTTCGATAAATACTATATTCAAAAGTTTAGGCTCTTTATTGTTGATAAAAAATTACATAATAAAATTCTAAATATATATTAGTGTATGTTAAAATTATTGTTATGGTACATGGAGATCATTTCAAATTTTTCACCAGGTAATTTATTTAAATTTCATATACCACTCAATCAGTGGACAAACCCCTATAACAAAAATTCTATTTTCTGGAGAAACATGAACACCTAAGGTCCCAAACATCTTTAACCTTCATATTATGTCAGTTAATGATGCAAAATGCGTTAAAACAAAATTTTAATATTTTCTATTTTTCTCAAAATATGTGGATTAATCCGAAAAATAAAGTTTTTTGATAAATGCTAAATTGAGAATTTTAGCTCTTTATTTTTGATAAAAATTTACCTAATAAAGTTCTAAATTTATACTAGTATATTTTAAAATTATTTTCATTGTACATAAGCATCATTTCTAATATTTTAGTGAATAATTTAATAAAATTCCATATTTCACCTATTTTAGTGGACTAACCCCTTATAAAATCTTTATTTTCTAGAGAAACATGGACAACTAAGGTAAGACACCTCTTTAATCTTCATCATATGGCAGTTCATAATGAAATTATGCATGAAAACAAAATATCATATTTTTTAATTTATCTTGAAATATGTAGGTTAACCCCTACGAAAAGATTGAGTTTTCTAATAAATGCTATATATACTAAACTCAAAATACCTAACAAACTCAGAAATTATATTAATGTATGATAAACTTATTTACCTAGTACATGGACATCATTTCTAATTTTCCAACATGTAATTTATTTAAATTTCATATACCACTTAATCAATGAACAAACTCTTTACAAAAACTCTATTTTATGGAGAAACATGAACACGTAACGTCTCAAACCTATTTAACCTTTGTACTATGTCACTGCATGATTAAAATATGCATTACAACAAAATTTACTTATTTTCTAATTTTTCTCGAAATATGTGGGTTAACCCCTACAAAAAATCGAGTTTTTCGATAAATGCTATATTCAAAAATTTAGGCTCTTTATTTTTGATAAAAAGTTACCTAATAAAATTCTAAATCTATATTAGTGTATGTTAAAATTATTGTCATGGTACATGGAGATCATTTCAAAATTTTTAACAGATAATTTATTTAAATTTCATATACCACTCAATCACTGGGCAAACTCCTATAACAAAAATTCTATTTTCTAGAGAAATATGAACACCTAAGGTCCCAAACATCTTTAACCTTCATACTATGTCAGTTAATGATGCAAATATGTGTTAAAACAAAATTTTAATATTTTCTAATTTTTCTCGAAATATGTGGATTAACTTTTACGAAAAATAAAGTTTTTTGATAAATGTTAAATTGAGAAGTTTAGGCTCTTTATTGTTGTTAAAAATTTACCTAATCAAGTTCTAAATTTATACTAGTATATGTTAAAATTATTTTCATGGTACATAGACATCATTTCTAGTATTTTAGTGAATAATTTAATAAAATTTCATATTTCACCTAATTCAGTGGACTTACATGATGATTTACGTGACATTTTTATTTCTTGTCATTTTATTTCACAATAAAACAATTTCAAACAACCCCAACATCAATTTCGAGTAAAAACACATCAAGAGACCGATATTTAACCATTCAAAATTATTTAATCAATCTTTTTGGATCCAATCGCCTTTTTACCAACATCTTTAATCATTTCTGCCCACGTATCCAGTATTGTCTTCTTGGCATAATTCTTGGAGCGGAAGTTGAAGAAGAGAGCCAAGAGAGAAGCATTAAACACACCGTTGAAACCACATGCCCAAAAACCAGAGCATCCCGACCCGAAAACATGCTCTTGGAACATCCAACCGGCAAACCCAAATGCCAAAAGAAACTGCAAAACCTGACAATCCGTCACCAGCCTCTTCCACTTCGGCCTACATCCTATGGCGCATAGGAAGTAGTAACCGTACATGATGACATGGACCGTCGAATTAGCCACTAGCCCGAAGGGAAACATGGATTGTCGAGTTCGAAGCCAAACAAAGCACATGATCACAACCACTGCATGGTGATACACATGGAGAAACGAGAGCCGTTGGAATGATTTGCCGAGTATGATGAGGAGTGTGTCTCCAAACTCAAGGATCTTCGAGAGGTAGAAGACTTGAGCCCAAAAGAAGAGCGGTCCACTAGGCTTCACGTCGAGGGGTAAACAAATCGACCGGAAGAAACGCGCTGTAGGGTTTGATGGCACAATGTCAGGCGACGAGGCTAGGGAGAGAGTGCAACCAACGGCCATGGTTAGGGAGAGGAGGCAGAGGATAAGGCTGTGGATGGCTGTGATTGGTTTGAGGATTCGTGGACCGAGTGCGGGGAGTGAAACCATGACATATCGAAGGAGGAATGTGGCCGAGAGATAAACGGAGACTACAACGAAGACGAAGAATACTGTGGAGCCAAGGGTTTCACCTTCAGTCCACGTAAAATTGGCAATGTTGGGGTGGTTTACGAGCCAGTAGGCTAGGGTGGCGTAAACCGATGCCATTATACGGCTAGGTTTTGGAGGAGTTGAAGTTTTACGATATATTTGAGAGAGATAGGCTATATATATCTACATATTTACATATTTTTGAACCAGTCCATTCCGTAAAATATACATATCATTAGTGAAATTCGATGTCATTGCGTAAACCAGTTCCATTGCATCGTGAATGTTGGAACATGGAGTAAACTGATGCCATTGCATCGCTGGGTTCCACGCAGGAGATGTTAGAAGAAACGGGAGAGAAAAGAAATGGTCAGATGCTTACCCAATTTGGCTTATCTAGCTATATTCAAATTGGCCCCATGCCGTTGTATTATATAATTTGATTCGTGTGACGGTTGATGCATATAGCTGTTATTGTTTTTATTATGCATGACGTTGAAAGTTAGTCTCGTAAAGAATATGCATCATCATCAATCTATTTTATTTTGTTTGTTATGCATAACGTGGGAACGTAATATCGTAAGGAATGTTTCATGCATCAACTTTTTTTCTAATCCGGCTTAACGTGGGGAGATAAATATCGTAAAGGATACATCATTGCTCTCTTCGTTGTCGATTAAAATTTATTTGATGTCAGAATCTTAATAATGGGTTTGATCTAGTCGATTACCTGATGATGAGATCATGGTTGCTCTTAGAGCATTTTTATCCCTAGAACTCAATAGGGTATTTTATTCACTTGTTTAAATACTGGAGTTTAGGTTCTTTAATGTTGGTTAAAATATCTAATCACATTTTAAATTTACATAATGTATATTCAAATTGTTTTTATGGTATATGGACATCGTTTTTTTTTATTTTAAAAAGTAATTTAATAATCACATAATTTTATGGTATATGGACATCGTTTTTTTTATTTTAAAAAGTAATTTAATAATAACATAATTTTATGGTATATGGACATAATTTTATATTAATGTATGTTAATTTTTTTTATGGTACATGGACATAGTTTTTATTTTACTTTAAAGAGTATTTTAATAATAACCTAATTCCGCGGACTAGCCCCTTAAAAATCTATATTTTCTTGACAAAATGGAATAATTAAGGTCTCAAAGCTATTTATTATTCATCATATGACAGAGCATGATGAATCTATGCAAAAAAATAAAAATATCATATTTTCTAATTTATCTTCAAATATGTGGGTTAACCCCTATGAAAAAATCGAATTTCGGATAATTATTATATACCGAAGTTTAGGCTCTTTAATGTTGATTAAAATACCAAATATAAATATAAATATATATTAATGTATTTTAAAATTTTTTTGATGGTACATGGACATTTTTTATTTTATTTTTAATGAGTAATTTAATAATCACCTAATTCCGCGGACTAACCCCAAAATCTGTATTTTCTTGGAAAAATGGAATAATTAAGGTCTCAAACCTATTTATTATTTATCATATTACAGTGCATGATAAATCTATGCAAAAAAATAAAATATCATATTTTTAAATTTATCTTCAAATATGTGGGTTAACCCTTACGAAAATATAATATTTCCAGAAAACTATTATATACCGAAGTTTAGACTATTCAATGTTGATTAAAATACCAAATAGAATTCTAAATTTATATTAATGTTTTTTCGAATTGTTTTAATGGTACATGGACATTTTTTTATTTTATTTTTAAAGAGTAATTTAATAATCACCTAATTCCGCGGACTAACCCCTATAAAATCTGTATTTTCTTGACAAAATGAAATAATTAAGGTTTCAAACCTATTTATTATTCATGATATGACAGTGCATGATGAAGCTATGCAAAAAATAAAAATATCATATTTTATAATTTATCTTCAAATGTGTGGGTTAACCCCCACGAGAATATCGAATTTTCGAATAACTATCATATACCGAAGTTTAGTCTCTTTAATGTTGATTAAAATACATAATAGAATTCTAAATTTATATTAATATTTTTTTTCAAATTGTTTTATGGTACATGGACATTGTTTTTATTTTATTTTTAAAGAGTAATTTAATAATCACCTAATTCTGCGGAGTAACCCATATAAAATCTGTATTTTCTTGAAAAATGGAATAATTAAGGTCTTAAACCTATTTATTATTCATCATATGACATTGCATGATGAAGCTATGCAAAAAATAAAAATATCATATTTTCTAATTTATCTTCAAATGGTGGGTTAATCCCTACGAAAATATCAAATTTTCTGATATATATTATATACGGAAGTTTAGGCTCTTTAATGTGGATTAAAATATCTAAGCACATTCTAAATTTATATCAATGTTTTTTCAAATTGTTTTTATGGTACATGGACATTGTTTTTTTTTTTAATTTTAAAGAGAAATTTAATAATCACAAAATTCTCGGACTACCCTTATAAAATATATATTTTCTTAACAAACGGGAATAACTAAGGTCTCAAAAATATTTACTATTCATCATATGACAGTGAATTATGAAGCTATGCAATAAAAAAAAAATTCCATATTTTCTAATTTATCTTCAACTATTTGGTTTAACCCCTACGAAAATATCGAATTTCTGATAAATATTAAATACTGGAGTTTAGGCTCTTTGATGTCACTACATGATGAATCTATGCATTAAAACAAAAATATTATATTTTAAATTTATATTGAAATTTGTGGGCTAATCCCGTCGAAAATATTGAGTTTTCCAATAAATACTATCAATACGATTTAAGTTCTTTAGTGTTGCTTTAAAAATACCTAAACACACTCAAAATTTATATTAATGTATGCTAAACATATTTTCAAGATCCATGCGCATCATTTTTAATTTTCCAATGAGTAATTTATTTAAAGATATTAATGTATTCTAAACATATTTTCATGGTACATGGACATCCTTTCAAGTTTTGAAACGAGTAATTTATTCAAATTTCATAAACGACCTAATTAGTAGATTAACCTCTATAAATTCATTTTTCTAGAGAAATTAGAAAACCTAAAGTCTCAAACCTCTTTAATAGTCATACTATGTCAGTGTATGGTGCAGCAATCCATTAAAACAAAAATATCCTATTTTTAATTTATCTTGAAATTTGTGGGCTAACTACATGATTTAAGTTCTTTAGTGTTTCTTTAAAAATACCTAACAACACTATAAATTTATATTAGTGTGTTCTAAACATATTTTAATGGTAAATGTGCATCATTTTTAATTTTTCAACGAGTAATTTGTTTTAACTTCATAAACAACCTAATTAGTGGACTAACTCTTATAATTTTGTTTGTAGAGAAACTAGAACACCTAAGGTCTAAAATCTCTTTAATATTCATACTATTTCAGTGTATGATGCAGCTATACATTAAAATAAAAATATTATATTTTTTAATTTATCTTGAAATTTGGGTGGGCTAACTCCTTCAAAAATATTGAGTTTTCCAATAAATACTATCTATTTAATATAGGTTCTTTAGTGTTGCTTTGAAAATACCTGACCACATTCTAAATTTATATTAATGTATTTTAAACATATTTTCTTGGTACATGGACATCATTGCTACATTTCCAAAGAGTAATTTATCTAAATTTCATAAACGACCTAATTAGTGGACTAACCCCTATAAATTTTTTTAAGAGAAACTTGAACACCTAAGGTCTCAAACCTCTTTAATATTCATATTATTTTAGTGTATGATGCAGCTATGCATTAAAACAAAAATATCATATTTTTATTTATCTTGAAATTTGTGGACTAACCCCTTCGAAAATATTGAGTTTTCCAATAACTACTATCTATACGATTTAAGTTCTTTGGTGTTTCTTTAAAAATACTTAACCACACTATAAATTTATATTAAATGTATTCTAAACATATTTTCATGGTACATGAGCATCGTTTTTAATTTTCAAACGAGTAATTTATTTTAACTTCATAAACAACATAATTAGTTGACTAACCCATATAAATATATTTTTTCTAGAGAAGCTTGAAAACCTAAGGTCCCAAACCTCTTTAATAGTCATAATATGTATGTGCATAGTGCAGCTATGCATTAAAACATAAATTTCATATTTTTTAATTTATCTTGAACTTTGTGGGCTAATCCCTTCGAAAATATTGAGTTTTCCAATAAATACTATCTACACGATTTAAGTTCTTTGGTGTTTCTTTAAAAATACCTAACCACACTATAAATTTATATTAATGTGTTGTAAACATATTTTAATGGTAAATGAGCATCATTTTTAATTTTCCAACGAGTAATTTAATTTAACTTCATAAACAACCTAATTAGTAGACTAACCCTTATAATTTTTTTTTCTAAAGAAACTTGAACACGTAAGGTCTCAAACCTCTTAAATATTTATATTATGTCAGTGCATGATGTAACTATGCATTAAAAAAAAATATCATATTTTTTAATTTTTCTTGAAATTTGGGTGGGTTAACCCCTTCGAAAATATTGAGTTCTCCAACAAATAATATGTATACGATTTAAGTTCTTTGGTGTTTCTTTAAAAATACCTAACCACAATATAAATTTATAAAAATGTATTATAAACATAGTTTCATTGTACATGAGCATTTTTAATTTTTCAACGAGTAATTTATTTTAACTTCATAAACAACCTAATTAGTGGACTGACCCTTATAATTTTTTTCTAGAGAAACTGGAGCACCTAAGGTCTCAAACCTCATTAATATTCATACTATGTAAGTGCCTGATGCAGCTATACATTAAAACAAAAATATCATATTTTTAATTTATCTTGAAATTTGTGTGGGCTAACCCTTTCGAAAATATTGAGTTTTCCAATAAATAATATCTATAGGATTTAAGTTATTTGGTGTTTCTTTAGGAATACCTAACCACACTATAAATTTATATTAATTTATGCTAAACATATTTTCATGGTACATGAGCATCATTTCTACTTTTCAAACGAGTAATTTATTTAAATTTCATAAACAACCTAATTAGTGGACTAACCCCTATAATTTTTTTTCTAGAGAAACTTGAACACCTAAGGTCTCAAACCTCTTTAATATTCAGATTATGTCAGTGAATCATGCAGCTATTCATTAAAACAAAATTTCATATTTTTAAATTTATCTTGAAGTTTGTGGTTTAACCCCTTTCGAAAATATTGAGTATTCCAATAAATATTATCTATAGGATTTAAGTTCTTTGGTGTTGCTTTAAAAAATACCTAACCACACTATAGATTAATATTAATACATTCTAAAAATATTTTCATGGTGCATGAGCATCAATTTTAAGTTTCCAACGGTTAATTTTTTTTTAACTTAATAAACAACCTAATTTTTGGACTAACACTTATAATTTTTTTTTCTAGAGAAATTAGAACACCTAAGGTCTCAAACCTCTTTAATATTCATACTATATCAGTGCATGATGCAGCTATGAATTAAAACAAAAAAATCATATTTTTTTAATTTATCTTGAAATTTGGGTGGGCTAAGCCCTTCGAACATATTGAGTTTTCCAATAAATACTATCTATTTGATATAGGTTCTTTAGTGTTGCTTTAAAAATACCTAACCCCACTCTAAATTTATATTAATGTATGTTAAACATATTTTCTTGGTACATGGACATCATTTCTACATTTTCAAAGAGTAGTTTATCTAAATTTCATAAACGACCTAATTAGTGGACTAACCCCCAGTACATGATGCAGTCATACATTAAAAAAAAAATATCACATTTTTAAATTTATCTTGAAATTTGGGTGGGCTAACCCCTTCGAAAATATTGAGTTTTCCAATAAATACCATCTATTTGATATAGGTTCTTTAGTGTTGTTTTTAAAAAAACTAACCACACTCTAAACTTATATTAATGTATTCTAAACATATTTTAATGGTACATGAGCATAATTTCCAATTTTCCAACAAGTAATTTGTTTAAATTTCATAAAAACCTAATTAGTGGACTAACCCCTATAAAATTTATTTTTTTAGAGAAACTTGAAAACCAAAGGTCTCAAATCTCTTTAATATTCATATTATTTCAGTGTATGATGCAGCTATGTATTAAACACACAAAAATATCATATTTCTATTTATCTTGAAATTTGTGGACTAACCCCTTCGAAAATATTGAGTTTTCCAATAAATACTATCTACACGATTTAAGTTCTTTGGTGTTTCTTTAAAAATACTTAACCACACTATAAATTTATATTAAATGTATTCTAAACATATTTTCATGGTACATGAGCATCGTTTTTAATTTTCAAACGAGTAATTTATTTTAACTTCATAAACAACATAATTAGTTGACTAACCCCTATAAATTTATTTTTCTAGAGAAGCTTGAAAACGTAAGGTCCCAAACCTCTTTAATAGTCATATGTATGTTCATAGTGCAGCTATGCATTAAAACATAAATATCATATTTTTAACTTATCTTGAAATTTGTGGACTAATCCCTTCGAAAATATTGAGTTTTCCAATAAATACTATCTACACGATTTAAGTTCTCTGGTGTTTCTTTTAAAATACCTAAACACACTATAAATTTATATTAATGTGTTTTAAACATATTTAAATGGTAAATGAGCATCATTTTTAATTTTCAAACGAGTAATTTAATTTAACTTCATAAACAACCTAATTAGTAGACTAACCCTTATAATTTTTTTTTCTAGAGAAACTTGAACACGTAAGGTCTCAAACCTCTCAAATATTTATATTATGTCAGTGCATTATGTAACTATGCATTAAAACAAAAATATCATATTTTTTAATTTTTCTTGAAAGGGTGGGCTAACCCCTTCGAAAATATTGAGTTCTCCAATAAATAATATGTATACGATTTAAGTTCTTTGGTGTTGCTTTAAAAACACCTAACCACACTATAAATTTATATTAATACATTTTAAACACATTTTTTAATTTTCCAATGTGTAATTTATATTAACTTGATAAACAACCTAAATTTTGGACTAACCCTTATAATTTTTTAGTCTAGAAAAACTTGAACACCTAAGATCTCAAACCTCTTTAATATTCATACTATGTCAGAGAATGATGCAGCTATACATCAAAACAAAAATATCATATTTTTAATTTATCTTGAAATTTGGGTGGGCTAACCCCTTCGAAAATATTGAGTTTTCCAATAAATACTATCTATTCAACTTATGTTCTTTAGTGTTGGTTTAAAAATATCTAACCACACTCTAAATTGATAGTAATGTATGCTAAACATATTTTAATGTACATGCCATCATTTCTAATTTTCCAACGAGTAATTTATTTAAGTTTCGTAAACAACTTAATTAGTGGACTAACCTCTATAAAATTTATTTTTTCTTGAGAAACTTGAACACTTAAGGTCTCAAACCTCTTTAATATTCATATTATGTATGTGCATGATGAAGCTATACATTAAAACAAAAATATCATATTTTAAAATTTATCTTGAAATTTGTGGGCTAACCCCTTCGAAATATTGAGTTTTCAAATAAATATTATCTATACGATTTAAGTTCTTTGGTTTTTCTTTAAAAATACCTAAGCACACTACAAATTTATATTAATGTAGTCTAAACATATTTTCATGGTACATGAGCATCATTTTTAATTTTCCAACGAGTAATTTATTTTAACTTCATAAACAACTTAATTAGTGGACTAACTCTTATAATTTGTTTTGTAGAGAAACTAGAACATCTAAGGTTTCAAACCTCTTTAATATTCATACTATGTCTGTGCATGATGTAGCTATACATTAAAACAAAAATATCATATTTTTTTAATTTATCATGAAATTTGGGTGGGCTAACCCCTTCGAAAAATATTGAGTTTTCCAATAAATACTAACTATTTGATATAGGTTCTTTAGTGTTGCTTTAAAAATACCTGACCACACTCTAAATTTATATTAATGTATTCTAAACATATTTTCAACGTACATGGGCATCATTTCTACTTTTCAAATGAGTAATGTATTTAAATTCCATAAATGACCTAATTAGTGGACTAACCCCTATAAAATTTATTTTTTCTAGAGAAACTTGAACACCTACGGTATCAAACCTCTTTAATATTCATATTATGTTAGTGCATGATGCAGATATTCATTAAAAGAAAAATATCATATTTTTACATTTATCTTGAAGTTTGTGGGCTAACCTTCTTCGAAAATATTGAGTTTTCCAATAAATACTATCTATACGATTTAAATTCTTTGGTGTTGCTAATACCTAACCACACTATAAATTTATATTAATACATTCTAAACATATTTTCATGGTGCATGAGCATAATTTTTAAGTTTCCAACGAGTAATTTATTATAACTTCATAAACAACCTAATTTTTGGACTAACCCTTATAATTTTTTTTTCTAGAGAAGCTGGAACACCTAAGGTCTCAAATCTCTTTAATATTCATACTATATCAGTGCATGATGCATCTATGCATTAAAATAAAAAAATATAGTAGAAGGCAAATTAAAAGTAAAAACAAATACCAAACAAGATAAAAATAACAAAGCGGCCAAAAGAAAGGTTTAACTTTTTGTTGTTGTTGTGGAAACGGTGGATTTAACAGTTGGATCAGTATCAGCATATCAGGGTGATATCTAGTGAGTTCACACAAGAAATTTAAGAATTTAATTGATTATAAACGAATTTAAGTGAAGACATAAACAATAGATTTTGAAATATTTTTTTAACGATTTGATGAGGATTTTAATGCATTTTGTTAATTCTTTCTTTTTAGATTTAAAGGAATACAAATTAAATTTGGATAGGAACCAATTTTTTCAAGTTTCATGAACTTTTGAATCTTTATATAAAAATGCACAAAAAGGGAACACAAATTTTACAGATAAAAATAATAAAAACATAATCATCTCAATTCCTTACAGATGGATAAAGTCATTCTAATGTAGTGGTGAAGGTAAATAAAGTAACAAACGCTATCTCATTAAACAAACTAAGATCATTTCCCACGCAACACAACTTTAACAAATTAACCAAAGTGATGCAGAGGCATGAAAAAAACGATGCAATATGTATCTTGACCACTGATGTATAGACCAACTTGTTACTCACATGCACAATCATTGTGTGTGTGGATTGTGTGGGCCCGGTGAACCTAACCCAGGATGTTGCAGAGGCTTTGCTCGCTCTAGCCGTTCCCTTAGACGTTTCTGCTCTGAATGCTCAATCCGTTCCCGTAGGCGATCATGTTCTGAATGCTCTAGCCATTCCTTGTGCTTTCAGTAGCCTGAGGCATATGAACAACACATGTTCCCTCATGGGCTGAAGCTTGCCAGCCTCTTTGGATACGTTACCGTATTGTTCTACAGATCATAGACATATCGCAGAGGATAACTCGAACCGAAGCTATGCGTTTCATTACTTTGATGGGTTTTTTACGGAAGAATAGAGACATGACTGCTGCTTTGTTGCTATTACCAAAGAAAAGGACGGTCTCAATGTAGGAATTCCCACTTTTTACATCAATGTCCTCCTTACCCCTCCATGGCTTCAGACAGACAAATTAGTCACGGATCTCAAAGCTCATTGGTTATTCTTCATGAAGAACTTCAAGAGGATGCCTCCAATGCATGTGAATCGCGATAACGTCGGTATGGCTTGGCGTCGGGCGAGTATAAGACAAATTTTTGTTAGTAATGTGCCCGCTCAGAAACAAGCGACTATACTATCTTACAACCTGAAGATAATCAGCACTCCTGAGGAGTTTACGAAGGAACAGTCGCTTAAGGTTGAACAACTCAAACGATCTGTCACTGTTCTGTGTCACAAGGGTTCGGTCTGATATTTCCGATCCAAGCGCAAAGCCCCCACATTAAAACCCCCAAAAGAAGAAGTTGAGACTGATCCTGAAGCCGAAGGAGAGAAGAAGGGGGAAAACAAGAGGGGTTAAGAGAAATGATGCTGCTGGGAGTGGGAGTGATTATGTACTGGTCTCACAGCACACTAACAAGGGTGTTGTGGACTCGCACGATCTTCCTCTTAATGTTTCCCGTGAAATTCTTCAAGAAAGTCGCATTGGAAGTGCTAATATCATTTTTAGACAAATCATTGAAGATATATGTTCCGTTTTGTTTGGTATAAGTGTCGTGTATTTTTAAACCAATGATTATGTAACTGGATTACACTGCCAAGTTTGGCTATTGGCTAATTGGATTACTCTTAAGTGTCATTATTATTTTTTTTGTTCTCTATCAGGATTCGAAGAGAGGTGACACTGAATCGAGATGGTACTCGTCCTTAACCAATGGAAAGTGTAGGAAAAGTGAGTCCTTGGCTCATTTGGACATGAAAGCCAATTGGTTTATGGGATACCAGTACGAATCCACTGCTGCAGCATCAGACTCTTCCTCTCAAGCTCCTCCTCCAGTTGAGATATTTGAATATCAAGTTGAAGTATGTTCCTTTTTTCTGTTTCGTTGACTTTTGCTATGTATGATCAATTATGTGTGTTTCTCAGTGTTTGATACACTTTTTCTTGGTTGACTTTATGTTTGTGATCAATTCTGTGTGTTACTCATGTTTGGTTAAATTTTTTTGTTTGGTTGTTACTCATGTTTGGATACAAATGGCAGGTTAGTCGCCTCATGGACTTCATCGTTAACAGTATGTACAGCAACAAGGAGGTGCTTCTTCGGGAGCTTGTATCATCTCTCCTGATTTACACTTGAAAGTATTTTGGTAATTGAGTCCCTTACGTTCGTTTCTATTTGTTTTCCAACAGCAATGCTAGTGATGCATTGGATACATTGCGTTATTTGAGCGTTACAAATCCTGACCTTTCAAAGGATGCTGCTGATCCTGATATAGGCATCTATGCAGACAACGAGAATGGAGTAATAACCCTCACGTAAGTCATTATATCCTCTGCTTTGAAAGTATGGTTTTTCTATAGAGAAATGGTGAGTGGAGAATTAAAAACGTGGTGGTATACGTGGAGGAAGGAGAGCCGTTGGATTGATTTTCCGAGTATGATGAGGAGTGTGTCTCTGAACTCGAGGATCTTGGAGAGGTAGAAGAATTGAACCCAAAAGAAGAGAGGCCCATTGGGCTTCACGTCGACGGGAAAGCAAATCGCGTTGAAGAAACGAGACGTCGGGTCTGAGGTCATAGAGAGAGTCATGGCCGGTGTTGGGCAAAGCCGGATAAAATATTGACATTGGCCCCCAAATTTTTTGAAGGAAGGTACAGAGGCCCCTAAAAAAATATTTTTAGGCCCTCGAATCCGTAAAAAAGAAAATTAGGTGAAATCATTAAGAAATCGCCTTAGACCTCCTAATTCTTAGAGCCGGTCCTGGAGAGTGCAACCTACGGCCATGATTAAAGAGAGGATGCAGAGGATAAGGCTGTGGATGGCTGTGATTGGTTTGAGAATTCTGGGACCAAGTGAAGGGAGTGAATTGATAGCGGATCGGAGGAGATATGTGGTGGAGAGGTAAACGGAGACTACGATGAAGACAAAGAAGACGGTGGAGCCAAATGTTTCACCTTGGATCCACGTGAAATTGGCGATGTTAGGATGGTTCACGAGCCAGTAGGTTAGAGAATCGTGAAATGATGCCATTGTTGAGTGAATCTCATGCGTCTATGTGTTGGTCTGAACTGGGAATCTTGGGTGGAGAGAGAGACGAAGGGTTCATAAAGTCTTACCTAATCGGGTAATCTAAACTATATAATACAAGTGTATTCCATAGAATCATATATTTTGTTTCCTTAATAGCATTAGACCATCTGTAATGGACTAGTTGAAACATTTATTCAATTGTTGAATGGTTACAATGGTAGTGTTGAAAATGGAAAAAAAGAATATGTGGATTCATTCTAGTTGAATAGATTAAACTAGTTAAAAACATAATAATGGGATCCACATGAAAGATATTAACCAATTAAAATATGTTGTGTCATTTACGCTTTCAAAACGAGAGTGAAGGGTTGAAAATTCTTCTTTTTTTTTTTGTAAACACAATATAATCTTTAAATTCTAATTGGTTGTTGAGTTTACTAATATTTTTTCTACCCTATTTGTTTCAAATGAAATATTTTGTAGTTAACATTTTTTTTTAAAAAAGGTTATTTATATCATAATTCATCATTTTTCATGTTCTATAAATAGAGATTTGGTTTATTAAATTTTGACACATAAAGTTTTGAAAATTAAAAATTAAATGATTATGTGGAAAAGAAAATGTGATGTGGATTTAAATACAATAAAAAGAGGCTGTTGAATAAATTGAACCATTGTCCATAGTCTTATATGTTTTGACTTTTGATTACTTGGGATGATGCATGGCGCCACATTGGCACTGTTAATTTTCTTTATAAATTATGCATAACGTGGGTATGTTTTTATAATAAGTTTTAGTTATCAATCAGTGATTTACTTCCTTTGTTGTATATATGCAGATTTAAATTAATGTGATGTTCTTCTGTGTATATTTTGTGAAATTGTAAGAAGACTAATATTAAATTAAAGTTAGAAGGATAACTAAACCAAGCAATGTTTTCACTTACAAGTAAACGACATCGTTTGTCGCTAATAATACGACAACGTTTCTCAACTAGTCTAAGATCCTCTGTTTCAGCTGGTCTCTCTCAGTTCTGCAAACTCTGGCTGATCCTGGATCTCCATGATTTCATTACTTTGAAAGCTCATCATACATCAGTAGAAAAGAGGTAAGCTTACAAACTTTAGTTTAAACCAGTTAACTGTTATAACTCTCACTTATAGCTTACTTTTCTCGTTATTGCTTAGAGTATAATTAAATAAATGACAATTAGCTATGTTCTTTTGCTGATGGGTCTACTTGTATCCATCAAAGGCTGCTCTTTTCTCTAACAATTTGGTTTTAAAGCCCAAAGTTTTTTGTGGTTGACCATTTGTTCTGAGTTTTTCAATGTTTAATTATGGTCAGGGCGTTAGAGATTCAGATTATACTACTTCAGAACCTTGGATGTGACTAATGATGCAATCTATGACACTCTTTAAACTCAAGTTTGGGCTCACTTCAGTCAGAATGAGGAACTGGTCGGTTGGAATCTCTGTCATGATTCTTACATTGATCTTCATCATCCTTTATGAACAACCTGGTCATAGACTTACAAATAAGAATCACACTGTTGATGAGTTTGATGTAGAAGGAGAGAGTCGTGTTCAGGAGCCAGCAAAGAAGCCACATTTAATCAGTTTGGAAGATCTTGATTACCTCTTTTCAAACAATAGCGTTTACTACAAAGAAGAAGATGAAACTAATGGGTTTCTTGTGTGGTCTCTTATGCGTCCGTTTCTCGAAAGGCTAGACGCTTTGCCAGAAACTGGTCAAGGGATTGAAGAGGCTGCATTGGCAATGAAAGGTTTAGTCTCTCTGATCAACAAAGAGAAAAGAGCTTCTGGTATGGTCTCTATGAAAGCTAGAAGAGCTTGTCCAGATTTTGTAAATGCAGATTTGTCTAATGTACTTGAGCTCCCGTGTGGTTTAAGTGAAGATTCCTCTATCACTTTTGCTGGTGTTCCTGATGAACATTCAACAAGCTTCCAGATTCACCTCGTTGGCTCAGGCATCTTGCGTTATGATGTGAACTTTTCTAAGCCATCCATAGTGCAAAATACATGGACAGAGAAGTTAGGATGGGGTAATGAAGTGAGATGCCCATCTCATGGATCATTTAAGAACCAAATAGGTAATAAAACTTTAGCTTTTTAACATAATATCTTTACTATTTTTATAACACTCTTGAAAGGGTTGTTGATATAGTCTCTTGGTGGCCATTGTATAGTTGATGAGCTTCCTCTCTGCAACGAACAGACAAGTAGAATCACTTTGGAAGAGAGTTCCAACGAAGATGCAATGATGGATGATTTTCCATTTCTCAGAGGCAATCCTTTCACTGCCACATTGTGGTTTGGCTTACAAGGTTTTCATATGACTGTTAATGGGCGGCACGAGACTTCATTTCCTTACAGGGAGAAGCTTGAGCCGTGGTTAGTCAGTGCTGTGAAAGTCTCTGGTGGTCTGAAACTTTTATCTGTCTCAGCCACAAGACTGCCTGTTCCTGGTGAGCATCATGCTTCTTTAGCTATTGAAGAGAAACTTAAAGCTCCATCTCTTTCCGGGACAAGGATAACATTGCTGGTTGGTGTTTTCTCCACTGGGAATAACTTCAAGAGACGTATGGCATTGAGAAGATCTTGGATGCAGTATGAGGCAGTAAGATCTGGAAAAGTCGCTGTTCGGTTTCTCATTGGCCTTGTAAGTGCTCCTGCAAGTCAACGTTTTCTCTCTATATTTTTAAATTTCTTAGTAATAACTTGGTGTTTTTGGGTTCAGCACACTAACGAGCAAGTCAATTTAGAGATGTGGAGAGAAGCTAAAACATATGGTGACATTCAGTTTATGCCTTTTGTTGATTACTATGGTTTACTTAGCCTGAAAACAGTTGCTCTTTGCATTCTTGGGGTAAGTTACTACTTACACCAATGCTTAAGTGTGAGATAATCTTTCTAATGTTTCTCCATTTTGTTACAGACCAAAGTAATCCAAGCAAAATACATAATGAAGACAGATGATGATGCATTTGTCCGGATCGATGAACTGTTATTGAATCTAAAGGACAATCCGTCTAGTGCACTTTTGTATGGTTTGATATCATTTGATTCATCGCCAGACCGTGAGCAAGGCAGCAAATGGTACATTCATAAAGAGGTGACTTTTCAATAGTTCTCAACATTTCTCTTTTGCCCTATCTTCTTAGAGACTCATATCATGCACATTTCTCTTTGTGAAGGAGTGGCCTCTAGATTCATATCCTCCATGGGCACATGGCCCTGGCTACATCATCTCTCAGGATATCGCAAAGTTTGTGGTGAAGGGTCACCGTGAAAGAGATCTTAGAGTGAGTTTTGTATTTTCATTCTATCAGTGTTCAAATGTAAGAAATGGTAAATTAACATTATTCTTATTTTTGTTTTGGTGAAAGCTTTTCAAGCTGGAAGATGTGGCTATGGGGATATGGATTCAACAATACAACCAGACAGTAAAAAGAGTGAAGTACATGAATGACAAAAGGTTTCATAATAGTGGCTGTAAACCAAATTACATTCTTGTTCATTACCAAACTCCTAGGCTGGTTTTGTGCCTTTGGGAGAAGCTGCAAAAGGAGAGCCAATCTGTTTGCTGTGAATAGATCTCTCAGTCATGTTGCAAAGATTATGACTTTGATGAAATTTTCTACCAAAGTAAGTATTGAAATCTTGTATAAGATGTTATGTAACTTTTGATGTTTTGTATAAGATGCAGCATGTAACGATGTGAAGTCTTTTTTCTTTACTTATTGTATAGGTTATGGAGGTGCATTTAGAAACCAATGGTAACCAATCCCAAAGTACTCATGTTCTTGGATATTGGGTTATTTTGTATACAAATACATACTAACATAATATATGTTTCCTTTATTCTTCTTTGTTGTTATTGGATACGGTAACTATTTCCTATAACTATACAAAATTAAATATATTTCATGTTTTGCAACTATTTACAAAATGTTCATATAGAAATTATTTTAAAAACTTAAAACTTGAATGGTAATTTCTTTTATTTTGGGAAAGTATATTCGACTTATATTAATTTTGAGAAACAAAGAAACTAACATTCAAGTTTAAAATTTTTAAAATAATTTATATATGGACATTTTGTAAATAGTTGCAAAACATGAAACATATTTAATTTTGTATAATGCTAAATCTTTATTATTTATATTTTAGTATTTATAAGTTTATTAAATATCTTAATATATTTATAAGAATCAATAATAATAATAATAACCAAAGTTTTAATTAGAGAATATTAAAATTATAGTAGCATATATAATTGTAAATTTGTAGTATTATTTAAAAAAATTGTTTTAGTCTAGTGGTTGATGTGTCCGTTTTAAAGAGTAACAATTCATGTGTTCAAGGCATGGTCATTTTATCATTTTAATGGTTGACTAACTTCTGTTACCGTCAATGTAGGTTTAGGCACGTTTTAAAAAGTCCATGTAGTTTTTTTTTTAAATTATAACCTAGTTTAGGTCGTATTTGGCACTGACAGTTTGTTCGGGTCATATTTGGCACGATTAAAATTGTTTGGATAGGAATAGACACTTTTCCATGTTCTTGGCTATGAGGTTATTTTGTATAGACATACTAGATAATATATGTTTCCTTTATTCTTCTTTGTTCTTATTGAATACGAACATTTTGATTTACAGTTCTAGAGGCCCATGAAGCTAAAATACACATACACTGAAACCTCTATAAATTAATAATATTGGAAGTACATCAAAACTATATTTTTTTTATTAATTTGTCGATATACAAATTGAACCAAAAACTCAAATTGAGACTACAAAATTATATTTTTTCTAGAAATTTTTAGTTTATATTAATCTATAGAATATTAATTTGAAGAGGTTATACTTTATGTAATTTTCCATTAACTTCTTTTCTAATGACCAAGTCGCTTATACCTTCTGTTTGTAAAGAGAAAACATAACCAAAAGGGCTGTATTTTTGAGGTCATAGTCAATTGCCAAGAGAGTTAAATTACACCCTCAGGGGCGAATTCATGTAAGAAAAATGGGGTCAAATGACACCAGTTAAATATAAAAATATGGCATGTAAGATAGATTTTGTGATGAAAAACAACTCAAATGGTTACATTATCCTTCCTCTGACACCCCTAATCCTTGTTCCAACCCTCATCATACCTGTTTTGTTCTGTTTTATTTTAATAAAAAGATTTGTTCTTATAATTTGAGTTTTCTTATTATAATATAGACCTACACTATACATTACGACACATGTTAAACTTTCTCTTGGATCCGCCACTAAGAACTTTAGTATGATAATCAAAACTACATAAGCAAAGTGAAACCCTTCCACTGGACTAACAAGCTGAACCAAAACGACTAATCTCAAGACGATTGATAAAAACCAGAAAGGATACATGAAATTTATATATGGTAAATAGATGATGAGAAAGAGTACCAAAGGGACAAAATTTCTTACCCATCAGTAGTCGAGATTCACATTGCCTTGTTTTTCATGCCTTTATATCACTGTGTTAGTTTGTTAAAGTTGTGCTATGTGGGGAACGATCTAGGTTTAATTGATGGGATAGCGTCTGTTACTTTATCTGCCTTCACCCACTACAAAAATGATTTTTTCAATCTTTATTATATTGAGATGATTATGTTTTATTATTTTTATCATTAAAATTTATTTTCCTTTTTTGTGCATTTTTATTAGTATTTCTTTAAAATCTAAAAAAAAAAAGAATTTGACAAATTCATTAAAATTCTCGTCAAATCATTAAAAATACTTCAAAATCTATTGTTTAAGTCTTCATTTGAATTCTTTCATAATCAATCAAATTCTTAAATTTATTGTGAGAATCAACTTGAATATGCAACACAAGTTTTGATTCAAGGTTTTTTAAGCTCCTTCTCTAATTCTAGCAGCAAACCATATTTCCACTATTTCGATGGATTTCATCAGCTGCAAGATATGCACACTTATGTGTTGTTTCTCTGCTCCACATATCACCATATGATCATGTTGAGAGTCATGTTTACAGACTCTTCCTTATTACTGGAACTGATTAAATCTTTAATTTTCATCAATGGCTTTGTATGCTTGTGGAGTATGCAAATGCAAGTATGACTTGATTAGAATGAGTTTTGATTTTGTGTGAAGCCAATAACAAGCATCAGTATTCGTTTATATTTGGAGATGAACCAAAAGTTTTGTTATGGTTCGGTGATCTTCATCATCAATTTGGTTGCCTCTTGACCTTGCTTTGTTCCAATTTGTTCAACAATTTGGTATTAGTTCATCTATAATCTAATATAGTAGTATCAATACCATTCATGATAAAAGTGACTTCAGTTCCACATGAGACTATCACCTTCTTAAGGCCATTTTAGCAACCAACTTTAAATTTTGTCGTAGAGATTTTCATTACACAAAGAATGGATTTTCTGCTATGTAAAGAAAAGAGGTTAACCTTGAAAATTCCCAAATATCAAACGCCAGATTGCAAAGAATACTTGAATACAAAGAACTTTTCAGCTATGCGTGTTGTCAGAGACTTCAGCGCTATAGGTGTTCTGACCGGAGTTTCCAAGTATCTTTTATTGGAAGTTTTATTTGTTTGTAAACAAATTTTGCTGCGAGAGCCATGCGACAGAGAACTGGCTTCGGTGGAATGTGCCACTGAGCTTATGGACTTTGCACTCGAAGAGCACTCCCCGATCCTAGCTGCATCGTGTTTGCAAGTTTTTCTTTACGAGATGATTAATAGTTTGATGGAGGCTTTGAATCAGGTTAATGATCTCAAGTCTCAGGAAAAGCTTATTCTCCTTATTTTCTTGCTTAAGCGAATTCTCCATGTGTTTAGATCCTCTGTCCGACAGAACATTGTGTTTCTTGGATAAATTAGTTGAGTTTGCGGGAAAATGATCAGCAGAGAGCATTGGATTTATTGGTTAGGGAGCACGAGGACTACCATGATGCAGAAGAAGCATTTGAAACCGCGTTTTTAATCTAGACCATGTGTATTCAGCTACATGTTCATCCCCTAACACTTCAAGTAGGAACAAGATGAGAAGGCAGCATCATATCATCTCTCAGATGCAAACCCTGCAACTGCAATAGAGAAGAAACTCAAACCACGTCCTGTCTTTCGAGTCTTTAGGAACAAGAAGTACATACTCAGAAAAAAGATCAAAGGAAATTGATGATGATGGATAATATTTTTTACATGTTTTCTAACTGTGGCTGAGTAAATCCAAAATTCTAGAGAAACTTGTTTGTGTACAAGTAACTACTATAACAAGTTCTATCAGCCTCCACATAACCATTTTGGAGAATTCAGAGAATTTAGAAGAACCATCCATTTGATGACATTAATAAAGAAAGACAACGGAAATTATGAAGAGTTACTCTGTTACCAAATGGGAGAGCTAAACTGAGTTCCAAAGTGAACAAAAATAAAATATATAAAAAAACCGAAATTAGCAAGATTTGAAGGAGCTACTAATTAAAAAAAAAATTCAAGGAAAGGGAAACAACATTGAAAAGAAGAGGCTAATCTTGCAAATTCTCAAATATTTAAACACCACACTGAAAAGAAATACCCGTGAAAGGTGAGGGTCTTATTTGCAAATCCCCAAACTTGGTAAATATATATACAGTATTAGGGCTTCGTTTTGTTGTCGGTCTAAAAGATATAGAAGCATGAAGAGGGTCAAGAGGAAGGAGAGGAAACAACGTCGTACGTTGAAAGAAGATGAAAACGATCCGTTTTCGATTATTCCTCTGGATGTAATCGTAGAGATTCTCCTGAAAGTCCCGACCAAATCTGTAGCTAGTCTTGCCTTGGTTTCAAAACAATGGTTATCCATAATCAGCGGCAAATATTTTATCAGTCAGTACCTGCAGGCTCGATCTTCATCTCGGCTTCTTTTCACAGTCTTCAGCCCCTTTGAGGAAGGGCAGTTCTTGCATTCATGTTCCCAGGTTGATCCATCTTCTGACCATCATACGGTAAACATAACTCCAGATAAGAAGCATGTGCATGATTTTTCTCCACCAATCCGCGGCTTGATCTGCCGTCAAAGGGAATCTAGAGTGACCATAGGAAACCCTACCACGGGCCAATTCTTAACGTTGCCTAGACTCAAAACTAGAAGAAGAGGTGTGTTATCCTTTTTTGGGTATGATCCAGTGAATGATGTATACAAAGTGTTGTGCATGACAGTACTACAAGGTCGTCAGAAACGAGGATCACATTCACGAGTTGTGTCTGAGGAGCATCAAGTGTACACTCTTGGAGAAGGTCAACGAAAATGGAGAATGGTTGAATGTAAGCATCCACATCTTCCTCCTACTCCTTGTGTTTATACTAAAGGGATATGCATAAATGGGGTACTGTATTATTATGCTTGGATACAAAATAAAGGAGCCTTGATAAGCTTTAATCTGATATCTGAAGAGTTTAATGTCATTAAGTTACCTGAGGATATCCATCGTCTAGTGAACTACACTGGAAAAGTAGCTATAACAAGTTGTCTTACCGCTAACGGTGAAGTTCACTTGTGGGTTCTAGAAGATGCCAGTAAGCAAGAATGGTCTAAAGTTTCAATTGTTGTTCCTATTTGGAGGGAATTAGTTGAAAAAAACCATGTATTCAGTTTCAGGGGTACAGTTAGTACAGGTGAGCTTGTATTCTCACCTTTCTACACCAATACGGACAGGCCGTTCTTTTTCATCCGTTACAATCTCAAGGAAAACAAAGTCCAAAAAGTTGTGGTTAGCGAATTTGGAGGTCTCTGTCGTTATTACAAACAACTCTATTTTGATCATGTGGAGAGTCCTATGTTCTGTCAGATGTAAGTTAATCCTCTATTGTTCTTTTTTGTTTATGTTGCTTTTCATTGAAGATCTCAGACTTATAGTAGTTTTGTGTGAAGACCTGGCTGTTGTACATTTGTTTTTCTTATTTTATTTAATTTGAAGATGAACATTAATTTTATTTAATAAGAGAGTTTAAATTAATTATTTCCTCATCAATCGTTATTGATGCATTTAAAGTCATTAAAAACCTTGAAAATTAAGGAAACATGATTTACCAATATTTGATTTCACATTCCATACAAAATTGTAGTATTCATCAATGGATAGCTAAATTTATAAAATTCAGTATATTCATAGAGGACCAACATTGAAGGACCGGCTATTTAAACTATAGTTATGAAGTTTGGAACCAACATTGAATAATCGACCACTGATTCAACCACTTTCAGTGTCAGTTTTAATTTATTAAGAAAACCCTAAACTCAAAAATGTATTACGATTACTGCTTACATACAACTCAGTTTTTAACTATGGATAACGACTTTTAAAAATTGAAATTAAAGAGAGTTCCTACTCTGACCTATAAGATGAAAGAGGAAGCTAAGAGCATCATTATCAAGGGTTCCTTAACCGGAGTCCCTTAACATAAAGTCTCTTAGTTTTTAACTAAAAACCATAAGAAACGTCCCTTAAATGAGGATTTAAAGGACTCAGGTGAAGGGATCCTTGATAATGATGCTCTAAGATTCGACATATTAATAAGTTGGGGTGTTCAAAAAAAAAAACCCTTTAAGTTGGTATCCAATACCGAACTTTCTAAGACAACTATGCGTGTTCCCTAATCTACAAACAAACTCATGCATGATTATCGCTTTTATAAGAAGCGCTGAGTTACTTTTCCATACTTCTTTGCTAAAGTAAATGAATGTAACTAAATAACGGCGTCGTTTCTACAGACTACACATCAACTGAAAAGCAACCAGTAAACGAGGGATTCATATTGCTGAGTAGTCGCTCTTTCTTCTCACAATTGCCCTAGTCTTTCTTATCACCAATGTGAAAGCACACGAGAAGCAAACAAGTACTTATACAACACAAGAGGAGAAGAACGGATTTAGAAAACAACCTGTAGCATCTGCATTAACTTTGGATTCCGTTCAAGAAACTCACACAGCTTCTAGCGGTTACCTTCAAATCCAAAGAGAAGAAGAGAGAAAAAAAAACAGCAAAAGAAGTGGATATGATGCACTTGTTGCTGAAGTATCAGATCCCGAAGTCAATGATCTCATCCTACGCAGAGCAGTTGTACATACGCTAAGTGTGATTTATTCTTGCAACCTTCTTCTTATCTTAAATTGATAGACATGTTGGAAATATGCAAACGTGAACAGCATCAGATGCAACTAAGCACATCTTCTGCTTGATAATTATTAGGCCTACTATATCAATTGAACAAAACCAGTTTAACTAAACTTAAGTACAAAAGCAGCATCGGTGGACATTATGTTACATGTATCCACATAACCAGTGATGATTTACATCAACTGACGGTTGATGTTAGATGCACGTTCAAGTATTTGTTTGTGTCACTAGCTTATTCGTAGTGTAATCGCATAATATATATATATATATATATATATATATATATATATATATATATATATATGTATTCGCCCACCCTGTAGGGTTTAATGTACTTTATAAATACATTGAGGTCATCTTGTTTTGTAGATTAATTAGTGTCATGTCACCGATTCACCAACCACAATAAATCAAAGTTTTCATCATTTTATCTTCTTACATTTTTTGGTGTGACTATCTATATTCAAACGGGTCCAATGGAACCATATCTTTTCTTTCCATAATCGTATTATATGTTAGGCCCTATTGTATGTTTTGACTTTTGATAAATAATGGGGATGATGATACTATTAGTTCTCTTTATTCTGCATAGCGTGGGTGTGCAATATTATAGTATAACTTTAAGTGATTAGTCAGTAATTTACTTCCTTTGTTGTATACATGTAGATTTAAATTAATGTGGTGTTCTTCTGTGAATTGTTTTGTAAAATTGACTCTAAAAGCTATATTACAGGAATGGAGTATTAGAGTTAGAAAGTTGACCCAAAAAAAAAAATTAGAGTTAGAAGGATAACTAAACCAAGCAGATTTTCAACCAATAAAACAGCATGAGGTTAATAATGATGAATAATGATGCAATCCATGAAAATGATTAAACTCAAGTTTGGGTTCACTTCAGTACTTAGAATGAGGAACTGGTCGGTGGGAATCTCTGTCAGAGGGAATCCCTTCACTGCCACATTGTGGTTTGGCTTACAAGGTTTTCATATGACTGTTAATGGGCGGCACGAGACTTCATTTCCTTACACGGAAAAGCAGAAGGAGGATTAGGGATCAGGCCCTTGAAGGAAGTAAACGTAGTGCATAGTCTGAAACTCATATGGAGATTGTTCTCAGCAAAGTCTTCTCTATGGGTACGGTGGATTCGCTGTTACTTGATTCGAAAGTGCTCTTTTTGGTCGATAAAGAGCAGTACTACCTTGGGCTCTTGGGTGTGGAGAGAGCAAAATGCTAGAAGACATGGAGAACAACCAAAAGATATCAACTGTCTCGTTAAGTTTGTGGACAAGACAATGAGACTCAAGCTACTTTCAGTCAAAGGGAGGCAACAATACCTTGAAGAAGGAAATTAATGGAGAAGATGGATAATTTTCTTTAGTCTATAGGACATTTTTTTAATTCTTTATTTACAAAGAAGAACGGATGCACTTGATGTAAAATCCATTTCAATGATAGATTTTCAATATTCGAAACTCTGTCAAATACAAGCTTTGTAAGATCAGAATCAGATCTCTATCTCATCACTATATCGATCTTCTTCTACGATCTCATAGTGATCGTCCAGAGACTCATAGTGATCGTCCAGAGACTCATAGCGCCTACAAACCTATTTATTATTCATCATATGACAGTGCATAATGAAGTTATGCATTAAAATAAAAATATAATATTTTATAATTTATCTTCAAATATGTGGGTTAACCCCAACGAAAATATAGAGTTTTCCGATAAATATTATATACTGAAGTTTAGGATCTTTAATGTTGATTAAAATACATAATCACATTTTAAATTTATATTAATATATGTTCAAATTGTTTTTATGGTATATGGACATTGTTTTTTATTTTTATAGAGTAATATAATAATCACATAATTCCACGGACTAATCCCTATAAAATCTGTATTTTCTTGACAAATTGGAATAATTAAGTTTCCTAAGTACTTTCCTTATGTTTTTCAGTTTGGTTTATGTGTGTTTACATTTTGAACTCAAGCAAGTTCTGTTTTGGTGTGTGCAAACTTGCCAAGTTTAACTTGGTTTATGAAAGTGTGTTTTCGGATTATTTGAGTTATTTTTGGTTTATGGAGTTAATTTCGGTTAATAATAGGTAATTTCGGTTTAGAATAGGTAAATTTGGTTACAAAACCCGATTCCGAACCGAGCCCATATTAATTTCGGGATTTAGCGGATCTTGAATTGAAGGTCCGATCCGATCTGAACCTATTATGTTCCGAACCGAGCCCATCTTAAAAGTTTATATAACCCGATGGGGACCCCGAACGCCCAGGTCTAGTATATATTATGGAGGTGAATTTACAATCCCATAGTAACCAATCCCTGAGTATGGAAGAAGCGATACTAGTTACTGTCTCGAGATCTTTTAATGCAAAAATAGCGTTTGTTAATAGACTATAGTATACAGTTTAATGTAAGGTTGTCCAATAATGTTTTTTTTGTAAGAAGTGACCAAGTCTTTTGAGCCTTTTGTTTGTCATCATCAACCCTCTCGATATTTTGATTTAGCTTAAAAACGTGCATTAGATTAGAGATAACCTTGTTGTACAAAGAAAAAAGATTAGAGATAACCCAATGTGTTATTTTAGCATCATTTGATTGTGTGTGATGCTAAGATTGTTGGACAGTTTTGAAAGTTAGGAATATCAAGCATACTATTGGCAACAAATATAGAGATCGAACCGAGTAAGTACAAACCAAAATACTCAATAAAGTGGAAATTCATTACATAGTTTCCATCTGATAATATTTGACTACAAGGTTCTAGAAATTATTGAACAACAACAACGCATAATAAGATGACCAAAAGGTAAACCACTGAGAGATCTGACAGTTACAGAAGATGGAAACTCAATAGAAACTGAAGAATACAATGCCATCACAAGGGCAATTGAGACCATAGATGACAAACTGAATAAAGAAAATAGAGAGAAAACAGAACCAAAAGGGCTGGACTTTGGGATCATAGTCACTTGCCAAGAGAGCTAAATAAGATCCTAGTATGATGATCACAACTACATAAGCAAAGTGAAACCCTTCCACTGGACTAACAAGCTGAACCCAAACAACTAATCCAAAAACGATGGATAAAACCAGAAGGGATACATGAAAGGTTTGGAAGTTGTAGATGGTAAAATAGATGATGATAAATAGTACCAAAGGGACAAAAGTTCTTACCCATCGGCCTGCCTTGCCAACTGTAGTTGGAGGTTCACAGAAAAACGATTCGATGATGTCAATCACATAGAAAAACAGGAAAGCCATTCCTAGATACATCTTGTATCCCACACGATCACCATCAATCTGCATCCCTTTCACAGTTCCAAAAACGCAGAGAACAGCCAGTATAATCCAACCTTTTCTGGTAACCGGATCATTAACACCAAAAACTATGGATCTCTTGGGAGTTTTCGCCCTTTTTTGTTTCCTCGTTTTCTTTCTTGCCATATAAATTTTGTTTATTTTGGAAATACTAGTGGATGTTGGATAATAAGCTACAACTGTGGAGAAAATGGCTTTAAAATAGGGTTTACCTTTTCATGTCACCAACCACTAAAAATCAAAGTATTCAACACTTTATCTGCTTTAAAATAGGGTTTACCTTTTCATGTCACCTTTTCATGACTAGCTGTTTCCTCGTTTTCTTTCTTGCCATATAAAATCTCCAATTTTAGCGTTTGTCATTCTGAATAGATCCTAGCTGCTTCATGTTTGCATGTTTTCCTTTACGAGATATGACTGATAGTTTGATGGACGACCGTGATGCAGAAGAAGCATTCAAAACAACAAATAAAATAAGTCAAGATCTGTAGACGCAATGGTAGAAAGTACAACCCAATATGTCACCCTGGTGATTGGAAATAAGCTTTTCTAATATTTAACCTGACTTTAAGTTTTTAGCTTACACTCAAAAAAAAAAGTTTTAATAATTGTTTGTAGATTTCCATCTTAAATGTGTTTTAATTATTTTTTCCAAATGATAAAAAGAGAAGAAAACAAATAAAAACAAAAATAAAGAGAAGTGACTAAAATGCTATGTTTGGCGCGTATATTAACCACCACCGGCAAAACACCCACGAAAGATGCGAGCACGCATAAAGAAAGATCAAAAGATTAAAACTTATTCCTAATAATAATAAACTAGAACTTGACCCGCACCCCGTGCGGGTGTTTGATTTAACTTGTGTTTAACCTAAATTCATAAACCGTTGGTTTTTTACAAATTCTTTTTTTATGTTTTGTAATTTACATATAAAGTAAAATATATTATTTTATAATATAAATATTTAATAATAATTTTATTTGTACATAGTAGTATATTAAAAATTTTATAACTTGATGCAATTTGATGTAATCGTACTATTCATATACTAACATGTTGTTTTTTTGTTAATTATTTTAAAATAAAACAACATACTAAAAATTATTTTTTTGAATTAGTTTTCTATGAATTATCATTAATTTTATGATATTTTTTAAATTGAATTCACACAATTTATATTTGAATAAACTAAATAAGGTAATATTATATTTAAAAATTATTTTATATAATGTATACTATATATTTCGGTTTGTGTTTTTATTTTCATCACAAAGAAAGAAAAATCAATGAAATTAATTAACTTAAACTGATTTTAAATGCAATGACATAATCTGTAAATAAAAAGAAATACAAAAGGAAAGTATTTAATTTATTGTAAATACAATGGTTAAATATACAAATAAAAGATAATACTTAATCTACTATCCATGTTTCCAAACAATGTTTCATTTATTTTGCTATCCTTATTTCCAAATAGTACTAAAAGGTACTTGAGTTTTAATAATATAGATAAAAAAGGGGAAAAATCGAAGCCGAAAATTATATTAAAACAAAATTAATTATTATTTTTAGTTCTGTTTCTACTTGTAGCTTTGAAGCTACAGAGAGATCAAGCGAGTGAGAGTAGTGTGGAAGCAAACCCCCCACGATCTGCGTTCTTTTTTTTCTTTCAACAACAGTCTTCTCAGATCGGAACTTTCAGACATTCCGACAAAAGCTAAAAAAGGTGTCTGGGAGATTTGTTAGAAAAATGGAACGGTACGGTCGCCGCGCCGGTGAAGAAGGGTCGCGATCGGATCCGTCGAGTGGATGGGACTATCATGGAGTCGAAAGTAATGTTCTTTCTTAAATGCAGGGACTTGATTCATTGGGCGATTAGCTTTTTTTTTAGATTAAAATACTCTGTTTTGAAAAAAAAAATGCGTGTTTTTTTTTTGTAGCTTCGATGGGGCGGTTAGAGTTGAGAGGAAGTGGAGCTGGAGGAGAATGTTACCCGGAACGATCCGATGAACCTGATTGTATTTATTACTTGAGAACCGGTGTTTGTGGGTACGGGTCAAGATGCCGGTTTAATCACCCGCGAGATCGTGGAGTGGTAAGAATGTTTGCTAATTTTGATTCTTTGGTTTCAGATCAGTTTGTTGAATTAGTGAGCTATTGAATTGGTGTTTTAGGTTACTGGAGGTGTGAGAGGAGGAGGAGGAGGAGATGGAGCTTTACCGGAGAGGATGGGACATCCGGTTTGTCAGGTTTTGTAACTAACTCAATTTTGATGAAGACAAATCTCTGTTTCAGTTCCTCTGCTTTGGTTTTAAAACTTTGAACTTTACATTTTGTTTTTCAGCATTATATGAGAACGGGGACATGTCAGTTCGGTGCTTCTTGCAAGTATCATCATCCTAGACAAGGAAGTGGTTCGGTTGTGCCTGTCTCGTTAAGTTATTTGGGATTTCCATTACGTCCGGTTTGTGTTCTAATAATCGCTCAATTGGTATTTGGTTTAGTGATCATCCACACATTGTGTCGTATGTTGTCTTAAACTACTCTGAATTTTATTACAGGGAGAGAAAGAGTGTTCCTATTACATGAGAACCGGTCAGTGTAAATTTGGTTTGACATGTAAGTACAACCATCCCGTTCCACTCTCTGTACAAGGACAACCTCAGCAGCAGCCACAGCCTCAACTACAGACTATATATCCAACACTTCAATCTCAATCCATGCCTTCTTCTCAACAGTATGGTTTAGTTTTGTCAAGGCCTTCTCTTTTACCTGGTTCTTATCTTCCAAGTCCTTACGGTCCTCCTCCAATGGTTCTGCCTCCAGGGATGGTTACATACCCTAGTTTGAACCCTTACCAGGTATATATATCAAACGCCTTCAACTCATATGCTACCTTTTTGGCTAAATGAATCAGTTGGTTTTTTTATTAGGCTTCGCCTTCTCCTGGAACACAACCGTCTATTGGATCAAGCTCTGTTTATGGAATGGCGTCTTTATCTCCTTCAGGGACTGCTTATACAGGAACATACCAATCTGGTGGGCCTTCCTTGACTACCTCAACAGAACAATCTTTTCCTCAGCGACCTGATCAACCTGAGTGTCAATACTTCATGAGAACCGGTGACTGTAGATTCGGATCTTCGTGTAGATACCATCATCCTCTAGATTCAGTTCAACCTAATCCTGGTGTTGTCCTCAGCTCCATTGGCCTTCCACTTCGTCCCGTAAGTCTATTTTACAAAACATGATAATCCTTTTAGCTAGTTTTGGTATTGAGACAAACATTCTCAATATATATGTTTTGACATAGGGCGTAGCACAATGCACTCACTTTGCGCAACACGGAATCTGCAAGTTTGGACCGGCGTGTAAGTTTGATCACTCAATGAGTTCACTTAGCTACAGCCCTTCTGCTTCTTCGCTAACCGATGTCCCCGTGGCTCCATACCCAATTAGATCATCCTCACTCAGCGGCACATCAGCTCCAATAAGTTCAGGCAATGAACCCACCGCAGTAGTCAGTGGCTTGAGCCGTGAAGAGCCAGCTGAGACCAGTGGTGATTCCGCTATAGAAGCTAAGACTTCTTCAAGTTGAAACATAAAAATAGGGGAAACATCCTTTGATTCTTCATGAACTAAACAGCATTAAGAAAAGAGTAAAGAAGATTATTTTTGGGGTCTGAGATTTTGGTGGAAGCAGAGAGACCAAAACCAAAGCTTCTGTCATTTACCATTTGTCCATATATAATAGATTCTCTCGTTTTTTTCCTTCTCTCTTGAACAACGATTATTGCTAATAAATGGAATTATTCACGCCACACTAGGTTCCTGAAGCATATAATGACTAAATAATACAAATTAATTCATTTCATTAAATCCAGGACAAACATTCACCAAACCAGGTTCACCTAATATGTTTAAGATTTAAGTTTTTTAACCTTAGTTTTACAATATTCAACAAAAGAAAAGGCTTAACTGAGCTCAGATAATCATCTCAGATGCTTTCGTTTCTTCAATGATGGAGGACTCTCACTTGGTTGCCTTCCTAAAGCTCGCTTAGATGGTGTTGCACTCTTCAAATATTTAAACAGAAAGTATTAAGTATCAAGAGGAATATAAGCAAAAGATAACAACTATGTATGTGTTACATTGTTTTACCTTTGCCAGCTTCTTCTCTTTACGAGCTTGCCTCTCTCTCTCATCTAACTCTTGATTCTCCTTTTCAATCAGTCGAATCAGAGTGTCGCATCTTCTAGCGAGTTCCTGACTCGTGCGGGATTTCACAAACCAGTCAAACCTGAACAAAGGCGATGTCCTGTATGCTGCCTTTAGCTCATCCCAGTTCCCATACCCAAGTTTGTGGACCATACAGATCTGTTCAAAGCCAACAATCAAACTTCATATAATAGTAATAGTGAAACAAAACAGTTGAAAGAAATGATGAAAATATACACAGACCATGAAACGATCGCACTCTTCATTGTACAGCTTCCCTTTGTTTTGACCATATTGAATCTTCAGTTCCAGCCAAGGGTTTTTATAGCGATCAAGTTTCTTCCCTATGGCTTTCATGATTTCATCTTTCCTAGAGATTCTTGCCTCTCCTCTCTCAATGTTCTTGAGGATCCTGTCGTAGTCTGCAGATTCAGAGGAGAAATATGAGCATAAGCTCCTTTTTGAGGTAGCATCTAAAGGTGTTGTGTTACGTACCGTTCAGCTCCTTGTATCGCTCTTTGAATACTTGAGCGTATCTTTCAACTTCTTCCTCTGTTTTACCTTCCATCTCAGAGGCAATGCTTTTAATGTCGTTGCGGCCATATTTCTCACAAGCCCTGAGAAAACTATTGAAGTCTCTTCTGCTCCATGTTGAGAAACCCTGAAGATTAACAATCAAATAAAATAAGGCCCAACGAATCAAAATGTCTAAGACACCTTTAACATAAAACGTACCTCCTCCAACAAACTCTCCTTTTCTTCTACTTCTTCAGCAGTTAAGGGATCTCCACCTTCAGACAAAAGTTTCTCAATCAGTAATGGGTTCGCGGAAAAGATGTTAGGAAAGTGAGCACAAACAGAGAAACTTGACCTTCTGGTTCTTCTACATCAATCGTGTCTTTCAGCTGATTTTTCTGATGTGCTTGCTGAAACCAAAGCGAAGAAAGTTGAAATTTACTAGTTGAAAACTCGCTCCCAAGCACAACAAAAACAGTGAGAAATATTTCATTTACAGAAACCTACCATGAGGTAGCGTACTTCCTTTTCATACAACTCGGTCAATCTCTGAGTGTTAAAGAACTGGAAATCGTGCCTGTGGGATGGACAACAAATTAGATTTCTAGGGTAAAAACATTACTAGACAGGGAAAAGGCAGTTAACAGATGCAGAGTAGTGTTTATTGAGGTGCTTACAGCTGGGGCATGCGCGGAATTCTAGGCTCTTTAGGTTTAGCTGGAGCACCTTGTCGCAATGTTTGCTTAAAGTATTCAGACTCATTGTAGCTGAAGATACAGTAGATAAAGCAAAATGGATTTTGTCTGTTAGATAAAGTTTATGGACGGACAAAATAGGGCTTGAACATTGTATATATAAGTAAAAAGAACACTTACTTGCGCTTTCTCTCCCGTTTGGGTGGATCATTCCAGTTGTCGCTCACAATCTTTTTAAAATCAAGCTTGTTCTCATCCTACAAAACATAATTGTACAGAAACAGTAAATTTAATTTTTGGTATCATAGAAGTCATATTAGGGTAAGACATGAAAGCATAAACTAAATAATAAATATCCAAGACTTACCTTATTGTCATCATCAAAATCATAGAAGTCAGCACCTGTGACAAATAAGACGATTGATTATCCAAATATTACACTAGTAATACAACAGAAACAGAAAAAGATCCATAACCCTTACTGTCATCCATTTTAAACTGAATAGCATCTTCTGTGAATTTCTTCATTTTGGCATCAAGTTCAGCTGTTGCCTCCTCTCCTTTTGCAATGATTCTATCGATATCTTCGTCTGTGATTGTGCTATCTTTAGAACTGAACACCATCTCAGCACCATATCTTACCATTTGAAGCAACTCATCCTTATTGACAGCTGCATATATGGTAATAATAAAATTAATGTCAGAGATGAATCACTGCATTTTGCAATCTCGTGCTAGAAAACTTACTTTTCTGCTCTGCCAGTCTTCCTTGTTGAATAACCAGAGCATCTAGCGCCAACTTCTTGTAAGCTCTCTCAATTACTTTCTCCTCAATAGCAGACTGAAAACAACCAATACATAATTAATGCAAACAGTCAAAGTTTGTTCTTACTTGACATACAAGAAGGGAGAATATCAACCTCAGTGCAGAATCGAAACACTTGAACTTCTTTCTTTTGACCAATTCTATGGGCACGGTCCTGGGCTTGCAAGTCAACTTGCGGGTTCCTGCCAAAATCCACCAGACTCGACAAAACTGAAGAACATACTCAAAAACTACAATGGAAATGAGAAGACTTACCAGTCACTATCATAAAGAATCACAACATCTGCAGTAGCAAGATTGATACCAAGCCCTCCTGCTCTAGTAGATAACAAGAAAACAAATTTCTCGCTTCCTGGCTTGTTGTAGGCTTCTATGGAGGCGTCTCGTTCATCACCACCAGTGTTTCCATCAATTCGGCAATATAGATAACCACGATACATTAAATAATCCTCAAGAATATCCAAAAGTCTTGTCATCTGACATAATGTTAACAAAAAGAACAACATTTCAAATAAGGAAAAGAAACAGAGAAGATGAACCATAAAAAGCAATTATCTAAAGATTTTCTGTACCAGGCGTTTACCTGAGAAAATATTAGAACCCTTGAATCACGTTCCTTCAACTTAGGAAGCAATTTATCCAAGAGAACCATCTTACCTGAAAACAAGAACATAAAGATGGTTCAAAAAAACATGTACACATACATCTGAAGGATATAGTTTGAATGCTAGTCTTACCAGCATTTGTTATGAGGTGATCTCCTGTCGTATATGGGGGACCAGGCTCTGCACCCTGGAAGAGATAAGGGTGATTACAGCATTTACGCAGTTGCATTGCAATGTTTAGCAGACGTTTACGTTCTCCACCAGCATTAACTGCTTCAAGATCTTTCTGCAGTAAAGCCTTGTAGTATTGTTTTTGCATCTGAGACATGCCAACTTTAAGTATCGTCTCCTTCTTTGGTGGCAAACCTTTCTCAACATCGGACTTTAGTCTCCGAAGAAGAAATGGTCGAAGGACCTAATAAGATACAAGAAAATGATAAGCCTGACAATTAAGAAGTGATAACTAGATAGAAGCAATAAGTTCATACATACCTTGTGAAGTTGTTGAACAACTTCCTGCTGGTCATTCTCGCCAGAAATTTGAAACCATTCGTCAAAAGTCTCTGCTGAACTAAAGATCTCAGGCAAGAGAAAATTGAGAAGGGCCCACAGTTCATGGAGATTGTTCTGCATATACGAAGAAAACATAAGGAACAAGGAATAGAACACAAAACAATGAGTACAAAGAGCCTTACACCAGAAAGGCTGTGTCATAAAAAATCAGAGCCAACTTAACAAGAAAACTTCAGTGTCCAAATATTCACGAATAAGATAGAGCAAACACCTGAAGGGGGGTTCCCGTGATAAGAAGCCGATAATTGGTGCTGAAAATTCTCATGGTCTTCGAAAGGAGTGAATTTTCGTTCTTGATTCGATGCGCTTCATCGATGATAATATAACGCCAGCTAAAGCGACGCAGTGCTGTCTTTTCTTTGATGGCCATCTCAAAGCTTGTGACGCAAATATCAAATTTCCCAGCAACTAGCAGGTCATCACGAATATGTCTCTGCATTATTTCGCAGACATCTCACAGTCAAGAGGTTAACCATTTACATGAACTCTGAGATGGCATACAGCACGTGACTTACCCTTTCCTCAGGATTACCGAGGAATTTCACAGCTCGCAAGACAGGACAAAACCGGCGAATTTCGTTCATCCAATTACCAAGGGTTGACTTTGGAGCAACTACCATATGAGGACCATTGATTCCTCTGTATTCATGAAGGTAAGCCAACAAAGAAATTGTTTGAAGTGTCTTCCCCAGACCCTAGACCACATGATAAAAAATGGTTCAGTGATTAAAAATTGAGAACTTATTTTGCTTGTACTTCTGGGGGAAGCCACTGTTTACCATTTCATCAGCAAGAATTCCATTTATGCCATTCTCATATAGCCGGATGAGCCAGTTCAAACCAGCTAACTGGTAATCTCTTAACTTCCCTTGAATACCTGCAAGTTGAGAAGAAAAAGATGAACCCTAAGATCTCCCATAAAAAAATTACGCTATACTACCTAGTAACTGTGAGGTAACAAAAATAGTTATATATTACGAAAATGAACGGAGATGTCAATCATATTGCACTTCTTTCTCTCATAAAAAATATACACTAACGAGCAAAAATACAGGAACTTACAAGATGGCTGTGTGAGCAACCTCGTGTTACCAGATGCAGCTAAGCCACCCTCTTCTTCCTTCAAATACTCTTCATCTTCCTCCTCTTCAGTTACTTTGGAAGCATGACGACCCCTGAAGATAAAAAAAAAAAATTTGAAACTCACATTCCTATTAAACAACGAAAGAAACCGCCATATAAGGAATCAATTGCATCCAACACACCTTCCTTTCACCTTCTTCTGAGAAGAAGATGAATCACCTTTAGCAAAATGTGCAAACAACTCAGTCTGCTGCAGAAGATACTTCAATCTCCCTTTCCCCTTATTATTCTAAAACCAAACAAATCAGATTCCTCAATTCCCTAAAAAAAAAAATCCTAAAATAGTAACAAAAAAAAATCACCATATCAGCATCAATAGAAGCATTCTGAGAATCCAACATCTCCTGAATCTTCTGCTTCTTCAACTTCTGCATATCCCTAAGCCTCGCTTTCTCACGTTTACTAATCTCAACCTTCTCATCATCCTCCTCATCCTAATGAAGCTAATTAATCAACAACCGTTCAATTCACATTAGCTAGCTACACTATTCGCTTACCTCGTAATCATCCTCTACAGGAGCAGCCTCTTCGTCAGAGACTGGCGCAGCTTCTTCTTCGGAATCAGAAGATCGAGTAACCGCCTCAATCTCCTCCTCATCTTCTTCTTCTTCTCCTCCTACGTTGCTATTAACTTGCTCCTCATCCTCGGAAGAGTTAGCATCGTCGCGATTCGAGAATTTCGCCATGGGAATCGAGTGGAAACCTTGAGATCGAGGGTTTGTTTGATTTGCTTAGGGTAAAGTGTGAAAGTGCAGAGGCTCAGGTTTATTTATGACCATTGATTAAATCTAACGGCTGCGATTGGGCACCTAATCGGTTCGTTTTTAATAAGATTTTACCCGCCACGTTTGAGGAAGAGGGTTTTTTTTTTTGGAAAGTTACCGATTTGGGCTTGGTAATAAATAGGGCTTATAGGACGACCCATAAAGGCTACATTAATAGCCGAGACTGTTACCAATTCTTGAGCCGAAGGGTTCATTACATAACTTTGAAACTGTTACCACAAAGGTACTTTACATGTTTGAAGATTAAAGTTCAAAATATTTATTGGTGGTTCTTCACAGCAATTTCTTGGTTGTATAGAGATATTTTTATAATCGTTGAGAACAGTTCATACACAATTTCTTTTGAGAAAATCAGTAAATTGAATTTTTTTTTCTCAAAGAATATTTATAGATCCTATATGGAATATGGTCAATATTATACAACAAAGAAATTTTCAAAAAGGAATTTGAAATTTCCTCAAGAAGATGATAGCCAAATATGAAGGGTGTTGCATAAAGAGAAACAAGATGAGTCCAAAGAAAACTTGTTCAGATTTCAATCTTTGTGTTGTAATGTTTTAAAAATTTTACCTTTGTATTTGATTGTATTTCTATTGTTTTATGTACTTTTGTTGTAATCTCACATTTTATTTAAATAAAATTGTTGTTAAAAATAAAAACTTTGCAACTGTTACCAGTTCTTGTAGTCAAGTAGGTTTGAAGTTGCAATTGTTTGTCAGAGCGAGCATGAGTGTTTGTCTATGAAGAGAGCTGATAGTGTTGCATACTCTTGAATCCCGAGAGAGAAGTTGGAGTTCATAAAAACTCGTCTTTTACTTGGGACTTTTCTATGACCTAACTTATTACTATAATTAGAAAGATATGGACGTTGTACTTGACCAATACATGTATGGCAAAGTTTAGTAATCCACCATTTCAAAATGCTTTCTTTGCATTCATATAAACAGTAGACTGTAAAATTTGTTATACGAAAAAGGAACACTAAACTAAAAAAGCATATGACACTTTAATTTGAAACGTGATTTCAACTATTTCAGAAGGTCCTACATCATAATGTGTGTTTAGTCCATCCATTTTATAAATTATTGGTATTGGTCTCAGTGACCATTTAGAATTTACCATTTTTTGGTCTTGGTGCTATTTTATAATTCATTGCCAAGAATCTTTTCTTACAAGGTAGTATGTATATTCAAGAAAATTCAAGTTCAGAGATTCCGAGTGACACAAACTATACGTTTCAGGCCTTATGAGCTTGGATACTACTGCAACGATGACCATGAAAGGTATTTATGAAAATACTCTTTACAGATGTTTATGTATGGCTTTTGATAGATTTTGCAAGCTCTCAAATTTTAATTTCTCTCACGGGATAATCATTTGATAGAGTTATTGATAAGCTTGTCTTATTTCTTTTCTTCTCGTTAAATTTTATTATGTTCCCCACTAAGGACAAAGTGAGTGAGTGTCAACCTTTGTAAGTGAGATATGTGCAATCTTTGCTCAAAAAAGAAGAAGAGATATGTACAATCTTTCACACATAAAACCCTAAACACATGATGTGAAGATAAAGAGTTGTCCAAATATTCCTTTACAACTATGTATGAATGAATTATTCATATTTGAGGCTTTTACTCTCTTTCTGATCCGTTATATTTGTGGAATTTAGAGAATCCAAAAAGAAAAAGTAAAGGGTGAAACAAGAGAAGAAGGCACGTTGCTTTTTCCCGTGACCATGAGCAGCAACTCACATAGGCCTCAACATTATGACCAATTACGAGTTATGCTAGTATTTAATTAACAACGATAATCCACAAAATATACAATACTTTGCTTTCTTTCTATTCATAAACATATCTTAAGATTAAGAAAAAAATAATATTAATCACTGGAACTAATTTTTATTTTGCCAAAAATGTGAAATTTCATATTACTATGAGAAAAGGATTTAAAAACCTCTTACTTAGGCATTTCTGTGACCTAGATTATTACTATAATTAGAAAGATATGGACATTGACCAATTGTATGGCAAAATTAGTAGTCCATGACAAAATGTTTTCATTGCATTATATAAACAGCAAACTGTAAAGTTTGATGATACAAAAAAACCTAAACTGTAAAGCATATAACACTTTAATTTGAAATGTGATTTCAGCTTTTTCAAAAGGTCCTTTAGCAACAAAAAGAAACATGCAGAAAATAACAAATGAAGAACATATATCAAATATAAACTTAAAAGCATATAAATATGTAATATATTCTTAATCGTATAAATAAGTTATTTTTTACTATACCATAAGAAGTGAAAAAAACCAATTGTGAGATGGATAAACATCATTCATCAAATTATGATAGTTGATATTTTCAACTATCCTTGCTTCGGATGATAACAAACTTATTTCATTATATGTTAATTTATTTTGACATAATATATGGTAAACAATTATTTATTAAATAAAACTTACTATTCATCAGTTCATACGAAATAGTTAACAAATAATAACAATTGATTTGATTACCAAAAACTAGTTAGATGGATAAAAAGGTCTATTTCGATATATAAAATGTTTATTTGGAGACAATTAAACTCATGAAAACAAATACGTACGTGAGTATATAAATGAACTACAAAGCTGAAACGGTAAGAATCCGGAACAAGAAACAAGGCACGGCAGCGAAAAGAACGGACATGACAACTCCGGGAGCTTGAGAAGACGGAGGAGCAAGAGAAGAAGCCGGCGGTGGAGCGGAGGGAGCAAAGGCTGGATCAGGGTCGGCCATAACATCGTCGTTTTGAGGATCCGGAAAGGTTGAATTAGTAGAAGGGATGGTTTGAGTGGATGTTGTGGCTGGAGAAGGGAGAAGAGGAGCTATCTCCGGAGATATCTGGTCTTCAAAGGGAAAGATTGTTGGAGAAGATGGGATTGTATTTGTCGCCGGCAAAGAGTTGGAAAGTGAGGAGAAAGAAATGAAGGTGATGAGTGCTAAGATTAAAGATGAAGCCATA
Organism: Eruca vesicaria subsp. sativa; assembly: GCA_932364175.1. Classification (NCBI taxonomy): domain Eukaryota; kingdom Viridiplantae; phylum Streptophyta; class Magnoliopsida; order Brassicales; family Brassicaceae; genus Eruca; species Eruca vesicaria. The sequence continues at coordinate 150,436 of CAKOAT010180710.1, forward strand.
TGTCTTTTGTTACTGTAATGATGAACAAATCAATTCCTAGGTTTTTTTTTGTTCGTGCTCTCTTTCTCCCTACTGATCAAAGTGCATTTATGTTGTAATGATACTGCCTCTCTATAAAGAAACTTTTAGCTTCAATAGTAAGAAATTAGAATTTGATTAAAAATGGTTTTTTCTCACTTTATCAACAATTACAATAATGTGTTCGGTGGAAAAGGTTTTCCTTTTTGACGTTCGAGCAAAAAGCACACTTTAGCCATGTATAATTATTTCTGAATTTGAAATGTTCCAAACCAAATGTTGGTGAGGCAAAAGCTCAGTGGTGTAAGAGTTCTTCTTTTGGGTTGTTGGGTTCAATTGTATATGTTGTTGAATGTGAGTTTCTGTTTGCTACTTTGCTTAAGGATCTCGTTTACTTTTGTGTACACTCTCATTTAATCTCGTAAACTGGAAATGAAACAAAATTAAACTTCGCCAAAGATATTACTTTAGTGGATAACACCTGTACCTAACCTAATTCAAGTCTAAACATAATTAATAACTAAAGTTAATATGATTCACGACACTTTAAATTACTTTGTTTACGAAAACGTCATAATGAATCAAGAATTAGTGGAACCTCATGAGCCAACAGCAAAGCAGTATATATATATATATATATATATATATATTTATATTGGTGTTAGAAGTGTATGATTATTGTTGTGAAGGAGTGAAGTTAAAGTTTCATTCCTGATTCTGTTTAGTTACTATGAAGTGGATTATAGTAAATGGCCATCATAGTAAATAAGTAAAAACGAAGTTATGAAATACAGTCAATTTGATTACATATAAATTTAGTGATGAGCCCAACAAAACATAAAGTTAGCTAACACAAGCTTATCATGGGCTCATTAAGCCCAACAAATGATAATTAGTGTTACTAATGAGCAAGAGGCACGAGAACTTGCTAATAAACCTCTATTTGTTTGACTAATTTTACAATCTCACTCTACTTTGTACCATTTCCAAATGTAAAAACACTTCTGATCACTCTTGCAGTTGAAGATTTAAACATATATAATTATGAAAGAATAACTACAGTCAAACCTCTATAAATTTAAATTATTGAAATTACATCAAAACTATAATTTTTATTAATTTATTGATATACTAATTGAATCAAAAATTTAATTTGAAACTATAAAATTATATTATTTTATAAAAAAAATTTAGTATATGTTAATTTATAAAGTATTAGTTTAAAGAAGTTATATTGTATATTCAGTATTTAATTATTGTTTTTAAGGGAATAAAATTTGTTTATCACAAAATAGAAACAAAAAATGAAATAACAGAAGTCACCAACCAAATTTGGTTAAGTGTATAAAAATGTAAAAAGGCTGCAAAGTGTCCATTGGCCCTCTCTCTCAATGGCTGCTTCTCGTCTCACCTACCCTCCTCATCTACTCTCAACCCCACGACCATCACCAACCTCCGTCGCTAACCTCCGTCTTCCCGCCGCTAATTTCTCTATCCGCTTCAAATCTAACTTCTTCTCCGCCGAAAGCAGGAGTGTGCCGGTTCCGGTAGTGTTTTCCGATCGTCACCGACGTCAAAGCATGAAACCAATCAATGTCTATGTAAGTGATTCTTTGGTTCTGTTCAGTTTCGGAGATTGTGACGATGAATTAGTTCAGACAAAGCTTGTCTCTTTGTCTGAAAATTTTGGATGAAAGTGTTTGATGTTTCGTTATTTTTGTTTCTGTTCCATTTCGGAGAGTGCTACAGAAAAAATGATGACTTTGCAGATTTTTTGGTTCAGACAAAGTTTGTCTCTTTGTCTGAAAATTTTGGATGAAAGTGTTTGATGTTTCGTTTTCTTTTTTCTCGTTTCTGTTCCGTTTCGGAGAGTGCTAGAGAACAATGATGACTTTGCAGATTGTTTGGTTCAGACAAAGTTTATCTCTTTGTCTAAAAATTTTGGATGAAGTGTTTGATGTTTCGTTCTAGGACATGATTTTGATGTTTAATTCTAATTAGGTAGTTGAATTTGAAATTTAGATTTTTTTAAGGATGAAAGCTAATGGATTGTGGAACTTAGGTGGCTTCAAATACCACTGGAGTAGAGATTGAAAGTCAGGAAATGGTGAAGAATCCGAGCTTGATCTGTGCTCCAGTGATGGCTGATTCAATAGACAAGATGGTGACTGAAACGTGCAAAGCTCAAGAATTGGGTGCAGACTTGGTGGAAATAAGATTAGATAGTCTTAAAGATTTCAACCCTCTTGAAGATCTGAAAACTATTATACAGAAGTCTCCTCTTCCTACTCTCTTCACATACAGGTTTGTCTATGTGTGTGTGTGTGTGTGTTAAACCTTGAGACTTTTTGTAAACCCACTTGTGTCTAGCTTTCAGTGAATGATCCAGCCTTCTTGTCCTTTAAGTTGTGTGCTAGTTCTTGTGATACACTATGAGTAATGTCGCTGTGTTTCTGTAGGCCAAAATGGGAAGGTGGTCAATATGAAGGTGATGAAAACAAGCGTCTGGATGTGCTCCGTTTAGCCATGGAACTTGGAGCTGATTACATTGATGTTGAACTTCAGGTTATCATCGTTTAAAAACTGAAGAATGGTTTTGATGCTAATTAGTTTCTTCTAACTTCATATTTTGTATATGTTTAAGGTTGCAGGTGAGTTCATCAAATCGATTGAAGGAAAGAAGCCTGAAAATTTCAGAGTCATTGTTTCATCGCACAACTATCAAAGCACCCCTTCTGTTGAAGATCTCAGTGACCTTTCCGTAAGAATACAACAATCTGGAGCAGACATAGTGAAAATTGCTACTACTGCTGTGGATATTACAGATGTTACTCGCATGTTTCATATAACCTCAAATGCTCAAGTAAGTTGCCATGAGTAATCTCTGAATGTGATTCTTTGCTATCACTGTTTGAACCTTCTTCACTCAAATTTCAGGTTCCTATAATTGGACTTGTTATGGGAGAAAGAGGTCTAATGTCTCGGATACTTTGTTCGAAGTTTGGTGGATATTTGACCTTTGGCACCTTGGAATCTGGAAAAGTTTCAGCACCTGGCCAACCAACGATCAAGGATCTGTTGGATCTTTACAACTTTAGAAGAATTGGTCCTGACACTAAGGTGTATGGAATTATTGGCAAGCCTGTGAGTCACAGCAAATCACCTATTGTTCACAATCAAGCTTTCAAATCAGTTGATTACAATGGAGTGTATGTTCACCTCTTAGTTGATGATCTTGCAAGCTTTCTCAAAACATACTCATCATCTGATTTCGCTGGATTCAGGTAAGCTATCATGGTGAAAAATAAGGTTTGCTCCAGTGTATAAAATTAGTGAACAGAATCTGTTTTTCCTGCAGCTGTACAATTCCTCACAAAGAAGCTGCATTGAAATGTTGTGATGAGGTTGATCCATTGGCTAAGGTCTGGTTCTGATAGTAACCCCAACGACTATCAGATAGAACAAATAGCCATCTTGCTTTACACTGAATGCTTGAGTTATTATCTTTTACAGTCTATAGGAGCTGTGAACACTATACTAAGGAGACAAAGCGACGGCAAGTTGCTGGGTTACAACACGGATTGTATTGGTTCCATTTCTGCTATTGAGGATGGCCTTAGAAGTAAGTTCTATGTTCACAGCTTTTATCTGTTGTTGCTCCTCGGTTTAACTCATGTAGCCTTTTCCTTTTCTGTTGTTAAGGCTCAAGTGATCCAAGCGGTGTAGCTTCTTCATCTTCGCCATTAGCTGGTAAAACAGTTGTGGTTATTGGTGCTGGTGGAGCAGGCAAGGCACTTGCTTATGGTGCAAAAGAGAAGGGGGCCAAAGTTGTCATTGCTAATCGAACTTACGGTAAAATACATATCCTACTTTGATTACTTTCCCCTTTTATGAACACCTTTATATATTCTAGTAACCGTCATGCTTGGCCTTGACATTAACTCTTCATCTCTTTTTGGCTGTCATGTTGTGTTTTTGAAGAACGAGCACTAGAGCTCGCAGAAGCAATTGGAGGCAAAGCGTTATCTCTCACGGATTTAGATAACTTCCACCCAGAAGATGGCATGGTATTGGCCAACACCACGTCTATGGGTATGCAACCAAATGTTGATGAGACTCCCATCTCCAAGGTTATTAGCTCTCCTTGTAACAACTCTTTCCTTTTGCTTTCTTTCAGTAACTAAAGAGCCACTCTATGTTATTGTTTCTCCAGCATGCATTGAAGCACTACGCACTAGTCTTTGATGCGGTTTATACGCCAAGAATCACACGACTATTACGGGAAGCAGAAGAATGCGGAGCCATAACAGTGTCAGGCTCAGAGATGTTTGTGAGGCAGGCTTACGAGCAGTTTGAGATTTTCACCGGTTTGCCCGGTAAGTGTGACTCATTACCAAACACAACCCATTGTCTCAGTCCCATAAAACTTAATGAAAGAAGCTGACTTTGTGTTCCAATGTTTTGCTGCAGCTCCAAAGGAACTCTATTGGCAAATCATGTCAAAGTACTAAGACCTCGCTCTTGTGTATGTGTTTCTTACTGCCATTTGTTGAGAGCATAGCTGATTACATAAACGATAAAAGCTTGTTGAGTTGATGGAAACTTAGATTTTGCAAGTGTTGTATTCTCACTAAAGGGGCACAAGAAAGGAACTTGAATAACATATTCGAAGAAGAGTGAATATATACATATATTTACATTTTACACGTCACAACACCCTCACCTTCTTCTTCTTCCATGATACAAACTCAAAAAACAGAGAAGCTAAAAGATATTTCATACTGGATTTGAGTTCTGTGCAACACGTACACGCAAAGAGAAATAATAAAGGTACAATGAGTTAAGGCACACGGCTACCCCAAAACCAATAATCCCTGCAAAAAGTACAGCATAGATTGCAGGCAGTCTCACCTGAAACAAAGAGTATTTTGGTTTTAGTATTCAAATGAAGGAAAACAAATTCAAGTGAAGACTATTGTTGCTTACTATAGTATATAGTAGATGAACCAAGATGCCCACAAGTGCAAACTCAAGTGCTGCATATGTCCATATGTATTCTCTGATAGCTACAGAGTCATATTGCAATAACATAAGTTTTAAAAAGTTTGATTGGCTAACAAAGGAAAGGGTAGAAGTGGTTGTGTATACCAAGGACACTAGCAAAAACGGATGCAAAGAGGCCTAACGTTAATGAAAACGGCCCTGCTATGTAGACAGCTTTCGAGTTCAAGTCCCTAATCTACAAAAGAAGCATATACCAAACCTTGTCAGTATCTTTATGCAGCAAATTTTCATTTAAAATCGCTGGCTAACCAGCAATTGCTCGAGGAAGAAGAAGTAACAGACACTGCTGATCAGAACTAACACCACAAACTCTTGCCAAGCACTGCACCAAACCATTCATGAGTTTCTCAGTTGTGTTAACTAGTGGAAAAAAAAAAGAAGAGTTAAAGAGTACCTAGCGGTTTGTGACTGTAGATTCTGTTGACCGCGAGCACGTCTGTTGTTTGATTGGTTAATTGAGGGCACTCGAAGCAATGTAACTGGTAAGTTTTGGACTTCTTGTCTACATACGTCACAGGTTCTTGTCCCCTTTGTACTAAACCACTTAATGGCACAGGCTTCATGAACAAGTCTTAGATCACCTTTGCAGCTGCATTCCATTTTCAGAGTATTCCCTTCTTCGCAAACGTCTAGACAGATTCTGCAAACCGCTTCTTCCTCTGGAATTTCTTCATCTGTTTCTTCCATGGGAACGGGAGAGGTTTGATCTGCCAAAGAAAGAAGACGTAGTAAACACCATCTACACTCAACATTCAGATGACAAAACATGTTACCTGCATTTGTCTCAGAGGAAACATGAGCTTTGTGGTTGTCAAATGAAATGGATCTTACAATCACTATGTTTCTCCCAGGCATGGACAAGGACCTTGAAACTGATGGATAAGTTGAATCTTTCTGTAACAAAATACAATCTTCTTTTTCGCCTTTTTCCTGCTATATTTTGGACAAGAACAGAAACTCCTTTAGCAAATTTAGTATCTATGCACATTGTAACTGTAATATGCCAAAGAACTCACAATAGGTTGTTCACTGGTCACACTAATTGATACATGTGCAGATGCCTTAGGAGACAGCTTAGAGGCATGTCTAGATGGAAGCGACAAGCATCTTTTCCAGTACGGAGAAGTTGTTGGATTTTGAGCTGTTTCCATGAGAGGGGGAGATAGTAGAGAGCTTCTCTGGCTTTCAGGATGAGCTACTACAACTTTCTTCTTGAAGCTCAGGTTACGCAAGATTCCTCTTGGTGAGGATGTAGTGCCGGTTTTGAATGAACTTGTGGACTTTAATGAACTCTTTGGGTTCCGGACGCCTGCAAATGGAATAGGTCTAGGGGTTATTTGCATTGAAAGATCCAAATGGGTTCCGCTTGGCACATCTTCAGTAGATTTTTCTTTCACCGGATGATTAGCCTATATAAGTAGTAGTAATACATGTCAGAGTTCAGGCCTTTATCATACACAATAAAGCTAACACAAAAAACCGAAAACTTTGCATTTTAAATTCCTATCAGTGACATCTTTAGAACATAGCATAAGTCTGGTTTCCTTTACTTAACTATTGAAAGATACTAACTTTGCAATGGTATAGACCTCAGGCTCAGAATAACAATTTTTCTCCATACAATCGAACATGTCAATAGATTTGTACTAGTCATTTCACGTTTTTCCTCAGAAAAGCTCTGAAAACTTGTATGCATAAAACAATTACAAATGGCTAAGTTTCATAATGAAACACATAAACAAATAAAAAAGGAGAATCTAGGGCTACTAAGTGAATTAAACAGATCAAATCCAGATTCCAGAGGAAGAAAAAACATCTCTAATATAATGTCTAAGTCAATATAAACCCTAAAACTATACAAGGAAAATTCAAGAATAATCCAACCGTAAAAATCAGAAAGAGACAACAAAGATGTCACCTTTACCTTATAATCTACAAACTCATAAATAACAAAACTTTACAGATACGTTTTCTAGCGATTCTTCCACATAAGACACATGCTATGAGGAAAACCTTTTAAATTTACCTAATAATCTACAAAGCCAGAATAACAAAAGCTTATAAGGTTTTAACAAAAGAGACAAAAATGAGAATTTTTTTTTTCGTTTTATGTTTGGAGACATGCACACCTGAGGAGAAGATGATGAAGAACCGCCCACGATTATAGCAATCTCGGCTTGTTGAGCTGCTGAATCTTTTTGCTTCATCATCATCGTACCAACACTAAACCGATGGTATAATTTTACTATATGAAAAATCAAAGCTGCTCGACAAATATTCTATTAGAGAGAGACGAGAAGCAAACTATGTAATGAAATTATTTGAGGTTCTTTTTATACAAATTGATTCCACGACTACTCTACTTTAATTTTCCCATAATCGAATTTAGTAATAATTAATACAGTACCAGCTCTCAGTGGGAGCGGGCCAGGCTCATGCTTCCACCACCAAATAATACTAATTAGATAATGGGCCTTCCTTTGTCAACAATCTATTTTTCCAGTATAACGTCAAATGTTCAGGAAACTATAAGCTCGTCCTATTTATTCCCAAAAATAAAGTTCAAAACTTATTTCTCCATCAAATTTGAGTTAATTATGATTTCTGAAAACCAAATTTTAAATCTTCACTCTTATATAATAAAAACGAACAAAACAAAACCAAAGACAAAACTAAAAACCCAACTAACCCCTGATCTCGATTACACTAAACATTCAAACTTAAAAATATCTGACTGACTGGATTTTAATTCGATAGTTATTGGCTTAACATGGATTACGGTTTGTTTACAAATTGTAAACCAATAAAAATCGATTTTGTAAGGTTTTAGGTTTTGATCTTTATAACTGTGGAGAAATATTGATATAATTTTAATTTGGTGGAGAAATAGATTTGGGATTTTATTACAAGAGATAAATAGAACATAGTCATAGTTATATGGACATTATTTGATGCTATAACGATACTTCTCGTGAGAAAATAGATCGTTAAATCAGTTTTTTTTAGCCTAGTTGGTTATTGAACATTTGTTCACTGTTTAAGAAGGGGAAGTACTCTTATCATTGTACAATCATAGTTAATAGATCCAATAATTTTTGTTTTTGCTTCTAGCCTGCATATTTTATTGTTTTCAAAAAATGTGATTTTGAAAATTTAAATTTATATTGATTTGAAAAGCTACTTTTAAAAATAAAAAAAACTATCATCTTTAAATATTAGGTTGATGAACTTTCTAAGTGGTATATACTTTCATATACACAATACTAATTGAAAATCCAAATAACACATGATAATCTTTAAATAATCACGTACTTTGGTACCTCACTAAAATTTCTTAGTGGAAACTACTATACTCCCAAATATTGTATTACACCACGTGCTACAATGATACTCTCAGATGAAAATAATACTAGTATAGTTTGGTGGGACTTTGAGAAAAGTTGGTGGGTTTTGTTATAGATGTTGACAAATGTTCATTTAATTTAATTTAGGCTGATGGATTTCATACTCCTGAAGATTTATGGTTTAAAATAATAAATTTATATGTTAATATTGCTAAATCAGTTCTCATATCAACAAGTTATAAGTCAAGATTCACAAGACATAACAACAAGTAAATTGATTTATATATTTTTGTGAAGTTCAGGGTTTCAACAGGTTTAACAATAAACTGAAAGATAGTTTATCTATTCTATTTGTTTTGTCAATTCTTGACCAAGATGAATTGTTTGTAATGTCTCATGTTCTTGAATCAGTTAGCTTTTTTGTTCATCAGTGAACTCTCTATTTCAACTAGGTCTATAGTTGTCATCGTTTTACTTGTATGTAAAGTTGTTAGTACTCTTTTTTTTTAATAAATCCAGATTCAAAATGCATGTACTGGAAGGTCATTTATGTTCTCAGATTAAATCAGTTAACACATCAAGTCAGGATACAACATTCAGCAGCAAGTCGATTGCTATTATCAAAGATTATCCCTCACACAGAACATAGTGTCTCCACAGTAATAATCTGCTGTTTTCAGCTCTTGATGTTCTGTCTCTCAGTAACTAGATATAAACAGAGAGCATTACTTTTACTTGCTATATATATGATGAATATGTGACATAGTAAGAGTATACAACAAACAAACAAAGGCGGCAAATAGGAATATTGAATCATGCCATCATCATCATTCATTAGACAGGTTTTTAATCTGTACAATGATAATTGTGATATCATCAGTCCTATTCTCATGCTCCAACCACAGTTTGTATGATTCCGCTGTAGCTGCTGCACATCCATCTCTCGGATCAGCATATCTCCCCACCTGCAAACACACACAACTTCTCAATCACATCTACAGACAAGAGTTGTGTCTTTTATGTCTTATATATATTATTACCATATCAACAACAGCTTGGCTTGGAAGAAACTCAAAGATCCCATCACTTGCAACAACAAAGAACAAATGATTCGGCGAAAGATTAACCATAGACACTTCAGGCTCTGAAGTCACACCAATCCCCTCAGCTGTATGATCTCCAACGCTTCTAGTAAACGCCGTTCCTGGATACATCCCGTTCTGTACCCAAAGCCTAGGCGGGTCACCTCCTTCACTCTCTTCATTAGCCCATGTTTGTATACTCGGATCTTTCAACCCTTCAACTTGATCAACACTCATCACTCTTGCTCCACACGCTTTCACCCTCTCGCATTCATCTTCCCTAAAAGGTGTTTGATCATAAGACAAATCCTCTGCTAAGATCCTGTTCCTGTCTTTAACAGCCAACACGGCCCTCGAGTCACCTACATTAGCAACATAAATCTTGTCTCCAACGACAAGAACCGTAATAGCAGTAGTACCACTCATCGAATCATCGATCTCGCTCTCGTGTAACTCCTCGTTAACCCTCAAGAAAGCAGACTTATAAGCCTTCTCTGGATCTTGAAGCAGAGTAGGGTCTTCAGACAACATCTCAACGACTCTCTCCTTAACGAAACTCGAGCATTGCGTGCCGAACACGCCGTGACCATCGAAGACGCCGAAGAAATGAACGTTAGGGTTGCCTTGTAGCTCGGTTTTGATGCAGTACGCGTCTTGATTCTCCTTATCAGGCGAGTCAGGGTAGTACCCTCGTTGAGAGAGAACAGAGTAAACCAAGTCGAAATTGGGAGAAGGGACTTGGATCGTTGATGAGAGAGGCTTCTGAACGACGACGCTAGGTTTGACCTTAGCGTCTCTGCCACGTCTATGAGAATCTCCTGATGATGATGAAGGTGGATATCGGCTACAACATTTGCATTGAACACAACCCATCTAGGAAAAGAAAAAAAAACAGAGTCGATGATTACACGAAATAAAAGATTCTTTGAAAACAGAGGATGCTCTGTTTCCGCTAGAACAAGCGATCTCCAGGGAAACAGAGAGAAGGGTATTGGTTAGATTCAACAATGGCGTATTGGGAGGTGATGGGTTTTGGAGATGTCATGTTGTGTAGGAGGGGAAGATGTATGATTCAGACACAAAGACAGAATCTTTGTTTTGCCCAATCTGAGCAGAGGAGGAAGAAGAACAAAAAAGGGAACAACTTTATCGTTCGTGTTGGTCTTTTCCGTCCTTTTTTTTTATGTTTGATTCGTGTCTTCCTCAACGTTTCCCCTTAAAGGGTTATTCCTTCGTCAACCCTTTCAAGAGAAAGCGTCAGAAAAAATTCGAGGAACCCTAAAAAGGCGAAACAGAGGAATTTGTTCTCAAAGAAAAGAATATAAAAACAAGAGAGAAGAAAGAGAGATGACTTTTGGTTGATCTGACGGATGAAGTGCACGGATGGTTGCACAAGTTCCCAAAACTAACATAGATTTTTTGAGAATTACAATACTTTCCCGAGAAAAATACTTTTCTCGTTTCATTTTCCCTCTGTAAACGGATCGTGTATCTCAGACATTGTTTCATATAAAAGGTTTAATGGGCCCTAACGTAGTTATTGGGCCCTCACCTATAATTTTACCTCTTTTTCCACGGTAACTTTTTTCCCAACTGTAACTTTTACTACTACTAGACAATAGATTTAACTTAGTTTAAAGATACAATGTGAAGAATGTGAAGGTCCTACAAATAGTTGAAAAGAGGTCATCTTACTACTAATTACATTTTCAACATTGCAAGTTATAGAACTCATCATCATTTATTTTCTTCTAATATCAACTTAGGTCATGTGTTTAAATTTAATTTTGGATGATGTTAATCTGTGTCATAAGGTTCATGATTGGGTCTATAAATATGGATAAAAGTTTATAGAGCATAATGAATTGGACGATGTTTAAACCAAATTAGTTTTATACTAGCATAAAACTCATTGTTAAATGTGTGGGCATGCAGCGACTATATATCTAGGTGAAGACTGGGAGTAACAAACATTTTTATTCTCAGAGAGGGGGGTGAGTATCAGACTCTTTCTTAATTAACAACTTGAGATGGTGTGGTGTTATATTTGGCATATTGATATCAAATTATGGTTTTAACTGTTACTAAATTAAAGACAGGTCTATTTTGAGATGGATTTAAGTAAAAACATTTGTTATTTTACCAAACTAAATGAAAACCATATACAATACATTTTAGAAGAGAATTGTTATTCTAATTTTGGAACTCTCTAAAAAAATCTCCACCAGCACAGTCAACTAAAGGAAACGACAGCAAATCAAATTGATCAACACAATTTCATCGTCCTAAATTAAGCAATAATCTTTATCACAAAAAACAAAACAAAAAAACATACACCAGTTTCTAAGAATCTAAGGAAAGTAGAAACAAAATCTAAAAACTCTCCCCTATTTCAGAGGGAATGGATTTTTTAGACAAAGATTGTGTGGGAAACAGTCCGAACTTCAATCTCTTCCTCACAACTCGACTGCTAATAAAACAAGCCTCTCCTCAAATCCTTTATTCTAGCCCTTCCCTACCAATGGCTCCTCTAATAACTCTAATCTTCCTTTAATTTGTAATTAACCTTTTTATTAAAAAACAAAAAATATAATAAAAGACTTTACCTGAGAATTAGGTTCAGGATGGCCTCAAGGAGCCGCTCATACACACAACTCCTAGGCCTCCTGTCCTTTAACCTCCTCTTGTTCACAACCTCCACAGCAGCTGTTCGTGTAGGAGTCATTCTTCATAAGCCTTCTGCTCCAACCCTTCCTGTATTCAGAGAAGCCCCAGCTTTTAGAAACGGTGATCAATGTGGGAACCAAGAGGCTGATCATATTCATATCGCCATGACTCTTGACACAAACTACCTCCGTGGAACAATGGCCGCCGTCTTGTCTCTCCTACAACATTCAACTTGTCCTGAAAACCTCTCTTTTCATTTCCTCTCCCTTGCTCATTTCGAAAATGACCTCTTCTCCAGCATCAAATCCACTTTTCCTTACCTCAACTTCAAGATTTATCAGTTTGATCCAAACCTAGTCCGCAGCAAAATATCGAAATCCATCAGGGAAGCCCTAGACCAGCCTCTTAACTACGCGAGAATCTACCTAGCTGATATCATTCCTACCAACGTTGACCGGATCATCTACCTAGACTCTGACCTAGTCGTGGTAGACGATATAGAGAAGCTATGGCATGTTGAGATGGAAGGTAAAGTCGTGGCGGCTCCTGAGTATTGCCATGCAAACTTCACGTACTATTTCACAAAATCTTTTTGGTCAGACCCAGAGCTAGTCAAAGTACTTGAAGGGAAACGACCGTGTTATTTCAACACGGGAGTGATGGTCGTAGACGTTGATAAATGGAGGAGAGGAATGTATACACAAAAGGTAGAAGAGTGGATGATGGTGCAGAAGCAGAGGAAGATATACCATTTGGGATCATTACCTCCGTTTCTGCTTATATTCGCCGGTGATATAAAAGCTGTTGATCACCGGTGGAACCAGCATGGGCTCGGAGGTGATAACTTTGAAGGGAAATGTAGAACATTGCATCCTGGTCCTATAAGTCTTCTTCATTGGAGCGGGAAAGGGAAGCCATGGTTGAGACTAGATTCAAGGAAGCCTTGTAGTGTGGATCATCTATGGGCTCCTTATGATCTTTACCGTTCATCAAGACATTCGTTAGAAGAGTAGAGGCAAAAACATAACAAGATGGGACATATTTATAAATATAATACTAGGAGAGGAGAAGGTACAAAAAGTTTTTTCTAGCAATCAAAGAGAGTGAAACTTATATTTGTAATTTTTGTAACACACACTCTTAATGCAAAAAGACGTTGTGCATGTGCATTGAGCTCAGTAGAGGGATGGTATCATTGTTATCATTTCTTTTTTCTCCTACGTTCAAGTTTTTTTTGTTCTTATATTAACCTGCTTCATCGTGTAATATATAGGTAGCATTATTACACAAATGGAGGATTTACAATTACTTCTTTAATTGAACTGTCTAATATCTTATTCGGTTAGAAACCACACATTGGTCAAGGATCTCTCAAGCTGAATATCTCAAAATGTAAGCAAACACTATACTGATATTTGATTAAAAAGTTTTTAACATTTTGAAAAATTCATGTCACAAGCGCTTCAATAAAAGAATCTCTAAATTTTAGAAAAACAATTAGTATTAAGTTATGACCAATTTAAGCACCAACATAAGTCTTGATTTTTGGCTGTAAATTATTGATTACTTCTTTTGGTTAAACATATTCAATTAGGTAAATATATCCAATCAGATAAACATATTAAGAGTTGCTCATCAAAAACATAGCTCACATGAGCTAATAATGTTCATAACAAATTAATTTTGAATGTTTGTTTTTTCGATGACTGCTTAAATATGTGATTTTGTGCAACATGTTAAATATCACAATATGTTTTATTCAGTCCTCTACACCATATGGGTTTGATGATATGTTGATTCAAATCTTTCTCCATGATCTTTCATGTCCATCCTTATCCATCGTTTTCGTTGTTTCTATCAAAGATCGTTTCAGACAGCATGATTTTTTTTTTTTTTTGGCATTTCAGATGATCCGAAATCTGGTTTCAATTTGTAATAAAGGATCTGAATCCCAGTCAAATCTCGGTTATACCAAACCAATTTCCTTATTATTAAACATGATAATTTTTTCACCAACCAGTTTAGTAAATTATCATGAACTAGTTTGAACTAATCACATGTTACCAGTGATATTAGTTCAATCTTAACTCACTTTTCTTGTCAATTTTAAAATGAAATATTTCTCTATTGTTTAATAAACGTTTCCATAATCCTATATTTACTATTATCATCTCATTGTATGTATTACCTTCATATCCAACATTTTTTTTTAATAAGTCATTTTATCATTTGAGTTAATTACAAGTTTACAACTAACATATATTTTAAAAGTTTAACACATTAAAAATCATGTCTTTTACTGTATTACAATTTAGCCATTTTGCAAAAATAATAATATTTATCACTATTTTGATTAAATTTGTAACAAGATCTGGAATTTTAAGTAAAAATAAAATAAAAAGATCTGGCATTTACTGAGAAATGTAAAAAAATTTCCAAAAATAGGTAAACATTAACAAGTTTCGACTCTCTCCAACACCGCTTTAGCTAGCTTTTCTCTCAACAGTTGAAGGGTTATGATATTTGTTGCGGGGATCACCCCTCTTATTACTGAATGTCCTAGTCGATGTGAAGAGGTGGGAGCTCCTCTGCAAATTAGCAGTCGCATGTTTGTTGTCCGACTGCAGATTAAAGGAGGCAATTTCTCTCATATCCTTATATCTCATTTTCTAATTTTTCTAAGAAACATTTCTTTTTTTAATTTTATATATCAAACAAAAATCATAGAATTAAACTGGAAAGGTGAATATATTTTATTTGATTTATAGAATTTGAGAAAAAATATTTCAAAAATAAAAAAAAATTCATATTTTCACGGAAATCAATAAAATATGATTAAAACAATTTTAAAATATATTTTCCGAAATTTGGTCACTATAGAATTTAAATATTTGCCCCAAAGGTTCACTAATCTATAGGGGGTTATGATTTAGTTTTGAACACCGAAAAGGATTGAATTTGGAAGTTTAAGTTTTAATCAAAAAAAATTATAAAACAGAGGTATTTAAATTGCCTCAAATTAAAGACATCAATGTTATGATGTTATCATATATAACATGTTTTAAAACCCTCTCTCTCGGTGAGAGTTTTCCTTTTAATAATTTAAGAGATTAAAAAAAACCAAAATGTGTAAATGCATAAAGGGCATATATGTAAAAACCCACCTTCCTCCCTCCTCCTCCTCCTCCTAAAATGCTCCATCTCCTCCTCCTCCCATCTCTCCGACGAAGATCCCCACCAGCATGCCCTCTCCCCACACCTCCTCCTCCTCCTCCTCTTCCTCTAGATCTCTCCACCCTTGCAAACACTCCCCTTCCGCAACCCTCGACCTCCTAATCCTCCTCCTCGTCCTCTTCTCCGCCACTTTCCTCCTCTCCTCCTACTTCTCCTACCTCTTCCACTCCTTCTCCCTCCTCTCCTCCCACTTCCCTCCCCTCCTCCTCGATCTCTCCTCCATCCCCCCCGCCTCCTACCTCCTCGCCTTCGCCGTCTTCTTCGCCGCCTCCATCGCCTTCCTCGACCTCTGCTGCGGCCCCAGATCGAGGAGGTGCCGGAACCCCAAGTGTAAGGGGCTGAAGAAGGCGATGGAGTTTGATCTGCAGATACAGAACGAGGATTGCGTTAGATCGGGAGGGAGTAAGGAGATTGATAGGTTGCCGTGGAAAGGAGGGAGTGAAGGGAATCCTGATTATGAGTGTTTGAGGGCGGAGTTGAGGAGGATGGCTCCGGTTAATGGTCGTGCTGTTTTGCTTTTTCGATCTAGGTGTGGTTGTCCTGTTGCTAAGCTTCAAGGGTGGGGACCTAAACGTGGCCGGCGTCATAAAAAGTAAGGAGCTTTTGTTTCGGTTATTGATTGTTATTACAAAACACACAATCTTTTTCATCTTGTTTGAGTTTTTTTTTTGTTGTCTGAATTCATTTCTTTGTTTGTCTTTTTGAGTTTTGTCTGAATGGAACATAAGAAGCCATTTGATCACGTTTTCGTTTGAGAATGATTATTACTACAAAAACACAGTCTTTCATCTTGTTGAGTTTTTTTTTGTCTGAATTCATTTCTCTGTTTGTCTTTTTGAGTTTTGTCTGAATGTAATATAAGAAGCCATTTGATCACATTGATTAGTTTTCGTCTGATTCTTGCTTGTGATTGATTATTACTACAAAACACAGTCTTTCATCTTGTTGAGTTTTTTTTTTTTTGTGTCTGAATTCATTTCTCTCTGTCTCTTTGAGTTTTGTCTGAATGTAACATAAGAAGCCACTGATCACATTGATTAGATTTCGTCTGATTTTTATTGATAATAATGTCTTAAAGTAAGACAATTCTATTTGTCTCTTTGAATTTTGTCTGAGCATAGCATAAGCGAATGATCACATTGATCAGTTTCTATCTTGATGAGTGAATGTACCAAGGATTTATGTAATCCTAGCTTCTTTTTTTTTGTCATTATTAAGGGCTTTTAGATGAATTCTTACGAGTTGATTCCTTCTGATTGATAATAGTAGTTTTTTTTTTCTATGTTAGCTATTGATAATTAGGGATTGAATTGTGAAGTCTCTTGGTAAAAGAGTAGCTTTTTATATTCTTCATGGCTGTGCTGATCAGATACGCTGTGATTTTGAGATGATTGAGTATTCCAAGTGAGAAATGAAAGGGAATCAAAGGAGGCATGATGATGTTTGTTGCTTTTTTTAATTTAGGAAGTTTTTGATATATCCAGAAGGACATTATCTTGGCACATATACATCTTATATAGCTGTGTTACTGGAGTTTTGAGTATAGTAGTTAGATTCGAAGAAAAAAATGGGAGCTTTGGACATGGAGTATGATTACTGGCTTAAGTCGTTCTTACTAGAAATCATGTTGTTTTTTATAGCCATTGTCTTGTCTCATGTTGTTCGAAATCGTGGTTCCACAGTCTAGGCTTATTTATGCCATACTATTATAGAACATATGAGGCAATGAAGAGCAGCTTCAGTCCAGTTGACTGCCCTTACTGATAAGAAACTCCATCTTTGCTCCAACTGTTATTGATGCAAAAGTCTCTTGTTGCTTTGCTTTACAATATTTTCTGTCTGAAAGTCTTCTTTGCTATTTCACTTGGATATGAACATGATCTTGGATGGATTGTGCCAATATCATCATATTTTTGCATGCTTTCATAATGCTCGATACATGGTGCTACGTAGGCAACTGCCAACAACCTTTAGTTGATCACTCTCTTATTTTTATTAATCTGTAGATGACTTGTAATATTATCGACATATGCTACCTACTCATCAGTTGATTTTGTGATTTGTGTTGTCTGGTCTCTTTGTTAGTCTGCCTCATATCTCTCATTTGTTCTACAATCATATCAACTTGTTCTTTAAAGAACTTTTATCCTTCACTCATTCGATTTCTTCGCATTGTATCCTGATTCATTTTCATGCCTTTTATCTTATGTAGATCGCAAGCAAACTTGGCTTTAAAAGGAGGGATAGACAAGCGCTGATCAAGATCGATGAGAACTCTTTCAATCTATCATTTATAGATGTTATCACATTCAATGTTTGCAGAGTTCATCTTGGAAACTAAAGAAAATCCACACATCTTCTTTTACCTTAGAGATGTCCCAGTATTACGATTTGAACACTTTTTAACTCTTTATTAAATACATACCATGGCAAACTAAAGGAGAGGCTATCTAATTGCGAATATTGGTTGATGTGAATCTTTTCTTGTTAATTTGATAATTAGACTCCTTCCGGATCATCACTTTCGTATGAAACCTTTTTTCCTTGAGAAGTAGAATCTTTGGGGGTCACACAAGAATACAAAAACAACATTTTACACTCTACTTACTGAACAACACAGATTACAATCACTAATCCTTTTACAAATGAAAAATGCACAAATCATGACTCTTCTACAATTGTGTTTACCAAAGTGTTACAAGTCACTATCTCCCTCAAGAGTTGGTTATTTAGTGTAACCGTTGCTTCACTCGTCTCCCATTAACGTCACAGCCCTCAACATATAACTCCTTCCCATGCCCTGATGATGGTAAAGAATGCTCACTCAGCCTAGCCACATACTCCAAGAGCTCACTTAGTAAGCAAGGGCAGCTTTCCTTCAGATAATCAAACCCATCCGTTTCCATCACAGCTAAAAGAAATTAACAGAAAAAGAGCGGTTTCAGATTTCAAAGATGATTTGATCAAAGTGATGCAAGCAAAAAGGAACTCATTTTTACCTTTTAGGTTTTCTGGCAAAGCTATGAATTTGAGGCAAGCAGATTTCAGCTGAAAACAATGATGCTGCTCTGCTAGAGCCAAGGTGGTTGCAACCGTGTTGATGCTAATTCCTTCACAGAGTTGTGACTCGCAGATTGTTCTAAGTCTGTCAAGAGCATAACGGTCTGCAGCGGCAAGAAGATGCTGAGCCACAAGAGTCGCTGCCCATTTAAAGTCTGTCCCCATAACGTCTTGCATATCAGGCAGTTCGTCCCAGTAGATAAAATGGAGGAACATCTGCAAAACAAAACACAGTATAATAAAAAGATCAGCATACACTCCAACCTTTAATTTTCAGGATTCATGATCTGAACTCGCATATCTGCTTATAAGACCTGGGACTAAAACTAACAGCCTCAAATTGACATAACCATTTACTGACATAACCATGTACTGAGAAATGGCGACAAAGCAGCAATGAATAAGATACAGCGATTCATGCAAACAGAAGAGAATCAAAATGACTAAGCAAGATTTGAGAACAAGAGCAGCGTCCCAGGAGAAGGTCCTGTATCACACCACAACCACTCACCCTAGAAAAGGCAATGCACCAAGAAAGCTATCTCTTTCTAGTTTCAATAAAATGACCTTATAAGACCTGTGACTAAAACTAACAGCCTCAAATTATAAAGCTACAAAATTTTCAAAACCCTACTAAGACATTTCAACGAACAAACAGAGACTTAAACAAAGAAAAGAGCTAAAAGGAAGACCTTGAAAATGGGAGCTCCCATGTCTTCTATGTTAATACAATTAGTATCATGATTTCTCAACGGACCAAAGATCTGCGCCCTGAAAACAGGAGAACGAGCCGCAACAACCAACTTATGAGCAGGAAACGTCTCTCCATCAACTTGAAATGTAACATCAACTCCTCTCCCACTCTCCAAAAGCTTCCCAAACTGATTACCAAACTCAGAAACCGGCACAGGGATATTATAACTCCTCGGTCCCTCTGTCCTTGACTTCACCAACCCAACACAACACCGAACCAACAAACAATTATCCTTCAAATAATCAGATGACTCCAACAGAGACCTCTTAAAAAACCGTTTATAACCCCTAAAATAAAAAAACATAAACACATCAAAAACACATCATTACAATGTCAGAGAGAGAGACAAGAGACTCACCACATACTTCCTCTGTACTTAAGAGTATAAGGCCCACTCTCAAGAGTCCTCCCAAAATGGCTATGCACCTTATGCCTTTCATTACCGCTCTGATCCACAAGCGTCAGCTCAAACAAAGCTCTCACATCAGCTCCTTCGCTCGCCAAAGCTATAAAGAGAGACACGTAAGCAGAGTTATCCTCAGGACTCTTCCCATCTGGGTAAAAGTAAATGGCCCAGGAGTATCCACCGAGGGTGAAAGTCTCAGAGGCCACGTATTTGCCTACACCCATTCCTTTGATTAGAGAGTATCCGCTGATTTTGAATTCGTGTGTGCCGTTGATTGTTTCCGTGTGAGAGGTTGACTCCGTGGAAACCCTAATTGCGTCCATCAAGCAGAGACGAGATCTTAAAGGTCGCGACTTTGGTGAGGGAAATTGAGGGCTTCTTCGATTTAGTTGCGTGGGATCAAGACCCAAGTCTTGGAATCTCGAAAGGAGGTGGGGTGGGATTGTAATTGGGGAAATTAGGGTTTCGAATTAGAGAGGGGAAAACGAGAAATTGAGAAAATTAAAAGGAAATGAGGAGTTGAATCGATTAATTGGTGGTGTTAGTCGGAGCTGAATCGTCGTGGATCGTGGCGACGACGTTGGCCGAAACGAGAGGATGAGAGAGATGTGTGAGAGAGAGAGAGCACTTTACTTGTTCATCTGTTTCTTTTTATAACATTTGGTAAGTTAACGGTATATAAGGATAAATAAATAAATATTAGGAGCTGGATTGAGTATTTTTCATTGTAAGGCAGATTCATCTTTTTTATTTCAACAAAAGACACTTTGAGCTACTAGGGTAGTTTATTTTGGTTGTTTACTTTGGTGCCCTCAACTAAAACCAAACCAACGTTACATTTTCTAACTAGTGGGACCTATCATCTTCTCTCTCCTACCTTTCTTCTCCATTAATCTCGTTCTTTCTTTGTTTTCTAGCAGAGAATTGATTTTTGGGGGGTTCTAATATTTGTTTGTTTCTCAATCGATAGGTGGTGAGACAGCGGAGAAAGAGAATCCGGCTGGTGATTTACCGGAAAGACTGTTCGCGACGGATCGGTTCCCTTGCGAAAGGGTGAACACCTACTGGACAATTGATTTCTTGTTGACAGTTAAAGATGCATTAGAGGGTTCATCAGAGATGTATGTTTTAATGTTTTGTAAGTTTTGAAGGTAAAAACACAGAAATAATGAAGATTGGGTGATAAAAATTAATGGTGGCTTTGAGAGAAAACACAGAAAACCCTAATATAAAGAAGATGAAATTATTACAAAATTGCCACTAATTGATAACGTGTTTGTGTACATAATGTTAGTGTACACGAGTACATTGAGTGTGTCGTGTACATAATTTAGATGATGAGGATGTGTACATAAATTGTGTATGTACTTTTGTTCGTGTACACGAATAAAGTGAACAACCTTCATACGTTTTGTCAAAATACATCCACATATACAATGATTCACATGTACACAAAGTTAACTTGTAAAAGAATACATAAACACTATACATTATTTTTCCAACAAAAGGAATGTAACTTTTGCCTATACATTATAAACACTATAAACACTAGTTGAAAATCACATGTACACTAGTTCTNTACACGAATAAAGTGAACAACCTTCATACGTTTTGTCAAAATACATCCACATATACAATGATTCACATGTACACAAAGTTAACTTGTAAAAGAATACATAAACACTATACATTATTTTTCCAACAAAAGGAATGTAACTTTTGCCTATACATTATAAACACTATAAACACTAGTTGAAAATCACATGTACACTAGTTCTTTGTACAATATTTTATAGAAAATCACATGTACACTAGTTCTTTGTACACCGCTCCAGTTATGATTTTTATAAAAATCACATGTACACTAGATGTACACACATTTTAGACTAAAGTTTTGTTTGATAGATGTATACACGTTAGAGACTTGATGGGTTCAGTATCATTGTGTACATTTGGTGGGCTTGTTCTTGTAGAACTGACGCTGATCCAGAGCATGTACACGAATTCTTTTATAAAAATCAGATGTCCACATGTACAATGTTTTATAGAAAATCACATTGACATTAATTCTTGTACACCGCACAAGTTATGATTCTTATAAAAAACACATGTATACTAGATGTACACACGTTTTAGACGTGGATATGTAAAATGATGCACACAAATCCATCTACAAAAAAAGTTATGATATCTAATGATTTTATAAAAATTCATATGTACACTATTTCCTTTATAAAATCACATTTACACTAGTTCACATGTATACTAGCTCTTTTATAAAAATCACATGTCCACATATACAATGTTTTATAGAAAATCACATATACAGTAGTTCTTTTGTACACTGCACAAGTTATGATTTTTATTAAAATCACATGGACACTAGAGATGCACACACGTACACATTTTCACATGTGTACAAAAATTATATGTGTACATTTTCACCATCATTAGTAAGAACAAATGGTTATGCATGTGAAGTACGTATAATATTAAGAAATTTAAATGATTGATTTGACTGTACATACGTAAATCTATAACATGAATACCATTTTAGTTATAGTCTCAATTATACACCAACAAAACATGTACACAGATTATTGAATATCATCAGTAAGAACAAATGGTTATGCATGTTAAGTACGTACAATATAAGTAAGTTTAAACTATTCGTGAGAATGTATACATTTACATTTATAACATGGACACAATTTTAAAAACATCATCAATGAAAAATATCTTCAGTAATATGGCTGATAGTCTCAATTGTACACATAATAAGTATATACACATATTTGTATACATCATCAGTAGAAAATTACATGCACACTAGTTTTTTTGTACACCGCACAAGTAATGATTCTTATAAACATATGATACACATTAGATGGTACACACGTGTCCATCAAAGATAAAATTATTATTATTTTGTGTACAATTGTATTGTGTATGTTATGTATCGCGTACACATGTACACCAAAATTGTTAACAAGGGGATCCAGTGGTTGGGATAATACATATATAAGTCTTGCATATACTGGAGAAGTAATCTGAACCATTGAAAGGGTAGAGGGATGAGTGGCGTGAAATTGTTCTCGTGAGTGTAGTTGAAAATCACATGTACACTAGTTCTTTGTACAATATTTTATAGAAAATCACATGTACACTAGTTTTTTGTACACCGCTCCAGATATGATTTTNGTGGTTGGGATAATACATATATAAGTCTTGCATATACTGGAGAAGTAATCTGAACCATTGAAAGGGTAGAGGGATGAGTGGCGTGAAATTGTTCTCGTGAGTGTAGTTGAAAATCACATGTACACTAGTTCTTTGTACAATATTTTATAGAAAATCACATGTACACTAGTTTTTTGTACACCGCTCCAGATATGATTTTATAAAAATCACATGTACACTAGATGTACACACGTTATAGACTAAAGTTTTGTTTGATAGATGTACACACGTTAGAGACTTGATGGATTCAGTATCATTGTGTACATTTGGTGGCCTTGTTATTGTACAGCTGACAAGAATTCGTTTATAAAAATCAGATGTCCACATGTATAATGTTTTATAGAAAATTACATTTACATTAATTCTTGTACACTGCACAAGTTATGATTCTTATAAAAAATACTCATGTGTACAATATATGATATCTCATGTTTACAATATATGATATCTCATGTTTTTAATGACTTTTAGCATTTCGTTTTGTGTTAACATTATTGTGAGTTCATGAAGTCGTAGATGTTTAGTTATTTAGATAGAAAACCTACTAAAAAGTGTACACAATAATTTTGATGTATAATACAAATTAAGTGTACACATGTACAGTTTGAATGTAATGTACACACGAATTGTTTTTCATTAATGTTGAAAAATTACCAAAATGACCTCATCTTCTTCCTTAGCCATTTTCGACCAGAAACCCCAATTTCTGTCGAAATCGACAATTTTCTATGATTCTTTACATTTTTAACTTGTTTTTAATGTATTTTGTACCCAGATATGTTAGCTTTCAATCCTAATTCATGGATCTGAAAAGTTTGAAAAAATGTGATTTTTTTTTGTTTCAAATTTGTTGAACGATTTGTTCCAAATCGTTACGTTTGAGTGTTCCCTTCTTAAAAACGATGTCTGATTAGGGCTAATCAAGACATACAACAACAAATTCTCAGAAGGGTATGTTGAAAGAAATTGAAAAAAGAAATTGATGAGATTTAACACCAGTTTCTTAAGTAATTCCGTAAAAGTTATTTTTTTGAAAAAAATAAAAACGATTTTAGAAGGGTTGTGATGAAATCCCATCAATAAAATAAAGAATAGATATAAAACTTAGTTAGTGTATGGAATTAGTTAGAAATTTATTTAGTTAGCTTTTAACTATAAGATGAGCTTAGTTAAATAAAACTACCTTAGGAGCAGAATCTGCCTTTTTGTGATATAAAAAAGTAGAAACTGTCCTAGAGTGATATAATTTCTGGATTTAATCAGTTTTAGAGTTATTTGGTTTGGTAATAACAGCAAAATAAAAAAATGATATATGATGAAGTCAATTCGCTTTGATAACATGATGAGATGTTTCCAAAATCATGATTAAGGCCATTATTATCAAATTAAGATCTAATTTGTATGCTAAAGGGTAGCTCAAAGATATGATATGTCCATCCTGTGCATGTTTAAGGACATTGTTATTAAAAAAAAATTGAAGTAGAGACTCTCACGAACTTTATTACTAAATTAAGTAGAGAGTTTTTCTAACACCTAGAAAAATTCATAGCTAAAATTTTTCTGAAAGATTTGTATATTAATTTCTCAAGATTTTGAATATTTTTAACTAATTGTTAATATAATTTGTGTTCATGTTATAAGATACATGAAATTCGTTAGAGCATTGCTATTGAGATTTTATCACAATAAAAAATAGTTTAAAAAACGGTTAAAAGTAAGAAAGAGAAGAGAGTGTTTTTTTTTAAGAAACTTTCAAACATTTATTAAAAAAAAAAACTCAATTTGCATGACTAATTGCTTTGGCTAGAGATAATCGATTTTTGATCTCAAGCTTTCTCTTCCACAGCTTCTACCACTAGCCTCTCCTGCCCTGCTGCTTCCCTATCGCAGCACCACAACACCTCAGCAACAGTTACGTCCTGCACAAGCAGCACCGTCTCAGCTTCTGATTTGGAGATTATCAAAGTTCTCGGCACAGGAAATGGTTTACAAAGTTAGCCACAAGATAACCTCAGCGATCTATACATACATGCAGAACTGCAGATGATGATGTGGAAGTTTTAAGCTAGTTTAGCAAATTTAGTGATGATTTTTATCATGGAAAATTACAACTTTGACTCGGATACAACAAGTTCGATACAAGTTAAAACATATAGTTCAAAGGTAAGTAACTCAAACATTGGCAAAGGTCGATACAAGTAACAATAATTAACTTTACATGAGCTTATTAATTTCTAGCAAAGTGTCAAGCATGTTCATGTAGCGATACACGCTAGCTAGTACATGTATACTTTTGGCTTTAGTTGGTAGAGAGGATAACTTCAGGAACAAAGCTTTTCTGAACTTCAAAGGTTAGATCCTCTAAGCTTATGTGACACTCCAGTCCTATCTGCATTTGTAACATTTAATTATTTTGAGCCTAAATCAATATTAAGAACCAAAACATTCACATTAATGTTATTTGATCCAAATATAAACTAACACTTATAGAATTGGTTAGCATAATTGTGTTCTGTGAGACGTTAACTCACCATAGGTTTACACCCTAAATTCAATCCAATGTCTGATGATATTTTGTGAGTTTAATTGGTTATTAAATTTTCAGTGATTGAGCTAACATATTGTAGATATGTACCTTAACAACGAAGAAGTACAAGACAGTCTCCTCCATGCTACTAATATTGAGATGAAGAACCTGAAAAGATAGCTTCTCCAAGGCGGATACAATCCTCACAAGCTGGCCCTCAATTCGTCTAGAGACAACTCTCAATACAACGTTAGAGCCTGAGATCTTGGCTTCGACATTAGCATGAGGAGAGTTGCAACATGCTCCTACTTCTTTGAAAGTGCTTGTGGTCATCACGTTCTCTATTCGACTAAACGGCACTCTGCTGGTTGCATTGGTGGTGTTGGCTAGGGACTCGAGTGTTTGGTGATCATGCAGAAAAGAATGCCCGTTTAGTGTTTTTCGACGTTTCTTGGACTCAAGAACCTGTACTAATTGCTGCATCTCTTTAATGAACTCTATCACTCCTCCTATTATTGAAGCTTGATCTCCCTAAAACCCGATCATTAATCATCGAAAACAAGACCATACTTATGAATATACTGGTGCAGTGCGAGTAGAATTTGTTGTAACAAAACAATTAAAAATATTTAGTCATCATAACACATATATCCAATAGAACAAACGCAATTAAAATATATAGGATGACATAACCTGTTTTCCCAAAATTGGTAACTTTAGAATATCTATGATTAGAAAGATAACCATATTGCGTGATTCAATACGAATTCAAAACGTTTATTTCTACACAGATTTTTCTTTGAGTCTTGAAAAAGAAACTACTCGAAAAGATTCAATTAATTTTCAAGAATATTTTATTAGAACCTTTCAAATTATTTCAACAAAGGAATTAAATTACCGATCATTGAACCCAATTGGATAAAATTCAATGAATTTGAAAAAGATATAGCATGAAGTTACCCTTTTAATGTAAAAACAAGGAGTCAAAGAACGAAGCGATTTGAGATGTTCATTCATTTGCCTTCTTCGATTCCTCTCAACAGCGATGTGAGACATGATCTTTGACTTATCTCCTCTACGGTTCTTGTCTATAAAGAAGAAGATGGTCACTTTCCACCTTTTTCGACACATTCTTCAAAACAATGTGGTATTTATACAACCGCAAACAACGAGAGAAAGTTAATTAGGGTTTAATTTTTTCAAGGGTTCATAAATGCACTACGTCGCTGTCTCGTGACATTATTTTGCTATTCGTATGATAGTAACAAAAAAAAAGTATAAAATACAAAGTAAAAAGTAGAGAAAGGTATGCATACATAAACATACGTCACGTTTGTGAAGTTGGATACATTTACATTTAGATTCACTGTGTGAGGTCTTTTATGACTTCATATTGTTTGTTCATTTAGAGTGCATGCCTTTGCACCACCCTCTTTTACTCTAGTTTTTTGTATAAGTTTTAGTTTCTACCCCTTGTGCCTCCTTGTTAATAAATATAAAAATATAATTTAGATATTGCTTACCTTATTAAGACTTTTCCAAAAAATCTAGAAATTCTCACATTAATTACCGGCTCTAGTCCATTTGGCATGCTTCTAAAGGTTGTCAACCTTCTTATGGATGGAGTTCTTTAGTATTTGGTCGTGAGCTCCTAAACAAAGGAATACAAGTACAAATAGGGAATGGAAAATCTACACCAATGGACGCTCACTGGTTACCAACACATCCACCTAGGGCCCCTAAATTATTACCTTATACAAACCCATTACTAGAAGTATCAACTTTGATTGACCCGGTAACATACCAATGGGATCAACAACAGTTGGATGACTGCATTGATGCTAATGATCATCATATCATCCAGAGGATTTATCTACCAAAAACCCCACAGCAAGATAACGTTGTCTGGAGTCATACAAAAGATGGAAACTACACAGTCAAATCAGGTTACCATGTGGGAATATCAGACAATCTAATTGACACCACAAGACGACCACCTCTAGCTCATCACCCTGATCTTGCCAAAAGTATTTGGAACATTGATGCACCACCAAAACTAAAACATTTCCTTTGGAGGGTTCTATCTAATGCTTTAGGAATCAAGTCAAATCTTCGATCCCGAAATATCAACGTTGATCCATTATGTTCTCGATGCTGTTCCGAAGAAGAAACTAATGACCATCTTTTCTTTGGTCATTTTGCAAAGATGATATGGTGTTTAACAGGACTACCTATCATATTTCTACAGCGAGCAGATGTTCAATTTGAAGATAAAATACGATACTTACTAGATATTATGGCAGATAAAAATATACCAAGATCAACTCGACTACTCTCTATATGGTCTTTATGGCGATTATGGAAATGTAGAAATGATTTAATGTATTCCGCAAAGGACAACTCCCTCAGAAAATGTTTTGATTCAATAAACGCTGATATTATAGAGTGGGTTAGTATCGTCGATATGGACCCTATAGCTACTTATCCGCCTGGTGCTTCCTCGCGACATATTTCTAAATGGAAACCACCACCAGAGGGCTGGGTTAAGTGTAATTATGATGTATCACTTACACAATATCATACCTCTGGGATGGGTTGGGTGATTCGGAACTCTCATGGAACACTATTACACTGCGGAATGGGGAAATTTGAAGGAAGGCATACGGTGGAAGAAGCAGAGGCTTCAGCCTTAATATGGTCCATGCAATGCGCTTGGTCTTTGGGATATAGATGCGTTATTTTTGAAGGTGATAACCTCAACTTATGTCAACAAATATTGCAGAAGTCACGGGCTCCAAAACTACGTTGGTATTTCATGACAATAGATCGTTGGAAGCAACAATTCACATCAATACTCTTTCATCATACAAGACGTCAAGGGAATGCAGTTGCTGATAAATTAGCAAAAACAATAATTTCTGGTACTCAAGATTGGAACCTGTTCCATATCTGTCCTTACTTCTTACAACATCTTGTAATTTGTGATCAATAAATCTTTTCAGATGGCAAAAAAAAAAAAAAAAAAATTACCGGCTCTAGTTAGTAAAGTTAACATATCTCGATGCTTGAATAAACATTTTAAGTTCTTAAAGTTCCTTTAAGTAGTCCCCGCGAAATGTGGAAGCCGGAAAAAATATTCGTGGCCTATGTTTGTTGCCGCCAATGCTATGCTACAATATGCATAACAGTATAAGACATGCAAAGGTGCATGCCCAATTTAATTAAGGGATTGAATTATTAACGCGCACATCGCTATTCAATTTGTCCATGGTCTATCACGTTATATAATACGGATCGGCGAGGCAATACGAAAATAATTAAAAAATACAATAAGGAAACTCACGCTCGATCAAGATACAATGTGCATGCACATAATCAAATAAACAATTAATATCTTATCCGAATGAATATAGAGAATTTGATTGTATGACTTATGAATTTACAAATTAGAACAACAAGGTACATCATCTTATAAAGTTCTGATTTTTTCAATGTTTTTTTCTTAGGAAAACACACATTATGTATGTTTTTTTCTTTTCCATTCGATATGTATGTTATAAACATAGCATTTTTAATCAACAAAATATAGTTATGCATCTTGTTTGGGATTGGTTCATTCATCCTCCTTCAAAATATTAATTGTAGTAACAAAATATTTTTTTTTCTTTTATCAAAGTAACAAAACAAATCTAAATTCCGCATTTTCATTTATTTAATGGACATGACAAAAAGCTCACCATCAATTGTTCACAAGAAAAATCCTTCACAACACGAAACTAATGAGTTTTCTTGTCATCACGAGGCTTCTTCGTAATCTCTTGAGAGTTCATGAACACTATCTTCTTATAGTCCGAGTCCTAATCATATACTGCATGCATGTAATAGCAAAAAAACATGATTTGTAATAATACCAGTTGGTTTACAACTTAAAACTGTGTCTGGCTAGTAAAAGATACTTGTATTCAAGCATTTAATCAATGAGCACCAGTGGTCTAGTGGTAGAATAGTACCCTGCCACGGTACAGACCCGGGTTCGATTTCCGGCTGGTGCATTTTATACCTTTTTTATGCTTTATTTGTTTTGAGCCGTCAAACGTTTTCACTTATTTACAAACCAGGATTTTTTTAGTGCTGCCAATGAATTAAGAATCGTCTTGTTACGATGAGAGTTCCTCAGCTGTCAATAGATACTAGTCCTCAGTTATCAATAGAGGAATTAATCTGGGTTAGAACAAGTCTCATGTGAGATTAGGAAGTTTTCCATGTTAGGTCCAGAACCAATCAACCTCTTTGGGACCTCAGAGTTACAGATATGTTGACACTTGACAACAAGGTTTGAAAAGACAAAAGTCAGATCTAAATAGGAAAAAAACTGTCACAGACTCACACCCACATGCCCATCACTCTCTTTTTTTCCATATTATTAATTTAGTATATTTAATTTCTTCTTATTGAACATACTAGTCTATGCATGTTCTTGATATAAAGGGAAACAATCACATTGTAGACATTTATATTTGTACAGCTGTATGTTTTCTGTCAACTAGCTGTAGTTTATTTAAATTAAATGTCAATTAAGACTTAAGCATCAATATGTGAAAGTATTAAACTTAAAACATGTTTCTCACAAGTTGCAGAGTAAGAACTACACCTATTTCAGTTTTTAACAACGTAGTCACGTACTCAGGTACCACCCTCACTTGTGGAACCGGTTTAAGAAAAACTAAGATTAATTTCACAAACAAATATAGTTACGTATTTATCTCTTTTATGTAGTGCAATATAATATACTACACATTTGAAATTGGTAAAATATAAGAGATTTTGATTTTGTTAAAATATAAGAAATTGGTAAAATATAAGAGATTTTGTTAAGCTAAAACTTGAACTACTTTATAATTTTTTAAGTAATGTAGTATTACTATCCGCATGTGACTTAATTATGCATCTCATTGTTTTGATTTTGGGACTGATATTGGGGTGTGTTTGATCACCTTTTGGCACTTACTATAGATGCTTTGTAATAGAAAACAAATCAATTCAATCATTGAGTTTTCAAGAACTTAATCTTGTACCACCCCACTCAAAATAGAACAATTCCTATAGGAGCCTCATCAGCGAATAAGTTAGCTAAAAGGGGTCTAAAATGGTAGGCGCAACGTTAAAATCGAGCTGACAAGAATAGCAATAAAAAACAGTTATCAAGGGTAAAAGTTAAGTAACCATTTTGCTCACTCGTCTATATCAATAAATAAAAGCCCTTCATTGCCAAGAAAAATAAAAGAAAATCTCATCAGAGAGTTCTCAAGAATCAGTTTCAATGGTGATTAAAAACAAGCTTCCACTTCTTCTCCTTCTCTCCATCATCCTTCTCTTCCTCAACCACCCTGTGCTTAGCGACACTGGTAACTTTCTCTCTTCTTGATCTTCTTGTTCAAGTAAGCTCTATGTTCTTGAAGATTCTCTCTCTTGCTAGATTCATTGTGTTTACTTTAGATCTGATGTGGAATCTCTTAGGATCTGTTCTTTCACTTCATTTATAAGTTTTTTTTACTAGATCCAGTTAGTAAACAACTAATAGTTTCTAAACTATACTAATATACAATCATTAATTTATAGATATTACTTTGATTTAAGATTGTGAATATGCTCTATATAATTTAATTAGTTTTTGACTTGCAGATGAAGAGGACGTTCTTTTCACAGGCATCAACAGCTACAGAACATCACAGAATCTTACAACTCTAAACAAGAACGAAAACGCAGAGTGTCTAGCCGACGAAATCGCTGAACAGTTCAAGAACAGACCATGCACCAACGACACTGGCTCAGCCACAGTACCTGGAACCGAGCCACAGTTCGCAGCTTACCCTAAGATTCTAACTAAGTGCCACTTAAACGTGTCAGACACAAGAGATGGTATGATCATGCCAGCATGTGTTCCTCGTTTAGAGTCGAGCCTTGTCCTCACAAACTTCACCAAGTCACAATACTCCAGGAGTTTGAACGATTCCAAGTTTACTGGAATGGGTATTGGTAAAGAAAATGATTGGATCGTTGTGGTTCTTACTACCAACACAGCAGGAGGAAGCTATTCTACAGATACAGATACAAAAGATGATCATGATGATCATGATGATGATTCTAGTGGCTTCACCTTTCGTATTGGCCTCGCTAATTATTTATTAGTTCTCATCATGGCTTTTTGTTTCTTCCTCTATTGAGATATCTATCACATGTTTTGAGTTTGTTTTAGTCTCAACTCTTCTTTAGACTATGAATAATTTCTGCTTATGATATTTTAATATTTTTATTTGAATTAAAACAAATATATCTTCTCCTAACTTAAAATAAACTGACATGGACATGTACCTCTTATATAATATATTGAGAAATGATTTTGACAAATGTCATTACCATATTCATTCTCACCAAAAAATGATGACATATTTTTTTTTAAAAAAAATGACATAACATCAATTTAATTATGACAAGTAAAATTTTCTTATAAAATTTTATAATTTTTGAAAAGACTCTTTAAATATGGTACTGCTAATAACTTGTATACTATCGTTATAAAATACTTTTTATGTATAAATATTTATTTTCTGAAGGTTTTTGAAATATATTAATAACCAATAAATCATATATCACCATTATAATATAATGTGTAGTATATTTAATTTATTAATTTATTTTCTTATCTATGTATGTTTTTATGTACAAAAACAAACACATTCACAAGAATTTATGTTCTCATAGACTTGATTGTAACATCCTTTCAATGTAGATTCTCTCTATCCAAGAAATAGACAAAGAGTTGGAAACATTGAATTTGATATCTTGGCAACTATCAATTTATACTTATTGGTTTGAAAGAGTCTTGTGGCATTGCTCAACCGGTTAAAAAAATCCCAAAATTTACTAATAGAATTCGTGCCTCCATCATGAATTGTGCATGGAAAATAGTTTTGTTTGAGGAACTATACATCTAAAATTTACTATTATTTGACTTATATGATACTAATTTAATATTATATCACTATATGTTACATTTTATTTTCTCAATGCCTCTTTTGATTTCATAAACGCATCATTCACAATGCATGCTAGTCTTGATCAACAATAAATTACTACTCAAATACTCAGTTTGTACCTTTATACTCATTGAAAAGTTAGATGTTATCCCTCTCTTTAAAATTTTTGATTGGAATGGAATCTCTTCAGTTTTTAACTAACTTGTCCAGCATATATACTTGTGTAAGCTCTACTAAGTCCTCTAATATAACAAGTTAATACTACAACTGGTTTGTGGTCGAAGTTAGATAATATATATGAAAAGGTTTCTATTTAAGAAACTACTTTTAAATCATCGTTTTTCACTCTATAAAACTTCATGATCACCTTGAGAGGTTAAGCTCATTTATGTTGGATCTGCTTCCTATTACTAGAACAAGGAAATTTTTCTTTTCGAATCATCCGAATCATCCAATATAAAGTTATCATCATGAAATTGTCCTAACACATACATAATTCTATAAGATATCAAGAGTCTAGTTCCAAAATTGAATAGTTATAGAAGCCCAATAGATGGGCCTTAACTACAGCCCATTAAGAATAACTGAGTGGGGGGTAAATTTGTAAATATAAGTAAGCCGTAAGCCAAAGATTTCACAAATCTAATCTCTCCGGTCTCATCTTTGTCTCGGTCTCTCTCGCTCGTGGGTGTGTGTGTCTAAAGAGGCAAAAGGGATGCGATTGTGAAAAAAAAAAAGATAATACCAAAAAAAAAAAAAACAAAATCAATTTTTGAGAAGTAAGTTGAAATCGAAGGAAGGGAGGGATACAACACATAGTTCCCGCCATGGTGGCTCAACAGGTAGCAGAGAGCAGCGTGGTGAATCCTGGGGAGGAGCCAGTTGAGACGACAAAGTCTCTGATCTGTGCTCTCAATTACATCTCTCGTGACCTTCCTTTGCCTCCTCACCTCTTCGCCGCCGTCTCTTCTATCTACCATGGCTCCTCTTCCTCTTCTTCTTCTCTCTCATCCTCCTCCGTTGTGTCTCTGTCTCCGCCGCCGGTAAGTGGTTCGATTGGTTCTGGAGGATTAGGTTTGGGTCTCTCTTCTTGAGTTTCTTTACAAATTTGCATGTCTTTGTGCTTTGGATTGTAAAGGTTGTAGCTTTAATGGTCTTTCAGTTGTTAATGAAGCATTAGGTTTGGAGTATGTTGGCACTGCATGTTTTTTTTCAGTGGTTTAGTTTGTGCATTGAGTTGTAAAGGTTGTAGCTTTAATGGTCTTTTCTCTGGCTATAAGTTATTCAATTTGTTAATGAAGCTTTATGTTTGGAG
This sequence comes from Eruca vesicaria subsp. sativa, assembly GCA_932364175.1. Taxonomy (NCBI): domain Eukaryota; kingdom Viridiplantae; phylum Streptophyta; class Magnoliopsida; order Brassicales; family Brassicaceae; genus Eruca; species Eruca vesicaria. Next base: position 184,184 of record CAKOAT010180710.1, read on the forward strand.
TTTGTTGGGTCTGTGTTTTGTCTCTTTTTGAGTTTCTAAGATTATTGCATGTTTTCAGTGGCTTTGTTTGTGGATTAGGTTTTAAATGTTGTAGCTTTAATGGTCTTTCTCGGCTTGTAAGCTATTCAAGTCTCTCTCTCTTTTTTGTTCATGTGATTTGTTTCTGGAGCATTAGGTTTGGAGTTTGTTGGCTCTTATAGGACACTGCATGTTTTCAGTGGCTTTGTTTGTGTACTTAGTTGTAAAGGTTGTAGCTTTTAATGATCTTTCTCCGCTTGTAAGCTATTCAAGCCTCTCTCTTTTGTGGCCATGTGATTTGATTCTGGAGCATTAGGTTTGGAGTTTGTTGGCTCTGTGCTTTCTCTCTTTTTGAGTTTCTAGGATATTTGCACGTGTTTAATGGCGTTGTTTGTGCTTTAGGCTCTAAAGGTTGTAGATTTAATCTTCTTGTTCCGCCTGTAAGCCATTCAATTGTTAATGAAGCCATTAGGTTTGGAGTTTGTTGACCGAGTTTCTTGCAAATTGCATGATTTCAGTGGCTTTGTTTGTGCTTTAGGCTCTAAAGGCTGTAGCTTTAATGGTCTTTCTCAGCTTGTAAGCTATTCAAGCCTCTCTCTTTTGGTCCATTGATTTGTTTTATGGAGCATTAGGTTGACTGTTATAGGATACCGCATGTTTTCAGTGGCTTTGTTTTTGCATTGAGTTCCTACAGGTTGTAGCTTTTAATGGTGTTTCTCAGCTTGTAAGCTATTCAGGTCTCTCTCTTTTGGTCATGTGATTTGTTTTCTGGAGCATTAGGTTGACTCTTATAGGATACTGCATGTTTTCAGTGGCTTTGTTTGTGTATTAGGTTCTAAAGTTTGTAGCTTTTAATGGTGTTTCTCCTCTTGTAAGCTAATCAGTTCTGTCTCTTTTGTGGTCTTGTGGTTTGTTGGTTCTGTGCTTTCTCTCTTCTTGAGTTTATAGGATACTACATGTTTTCAGTGTCTTTGTTGTTAATTAAGTTCTAAAGGTTGTAGCTTTAATGGTCTTAATCCGCCTGTAAGCCATTCAAGTCTCTCTCTTTTGTAGTCCTGTGATTTGTTTGTAGGGAATATGGTTGGCTCTTATAGGATACTGCATGTTTTCAGTGGATTTGTTTGTGCATTGAGTTCCTAAAGGTTGTAGCTTTAATGGTATTTGTTGTGCAGGGGAATGATTTTACTCCTTATGGAGGTGATTTGATGGGAGAGTTTGAGGATGCACTTTTGAAGCAGAGAACGAACATTGAATCAGGCTCTCGATTGGCAGAATTGCAGGATAATCGGAATAAGACTCTCATCCAACGCCGCTTATCTGAGCTTGAAGGTTACACTCCAAATCCCATTTTTCCTTATTTCCTGCAAACCATTCACAAATTGTAATCTTTCTTACTGCAAAACCGTTTTGAACTATCCTTGTTCAAGAGGAATGCACCTACTGATGTTGGTGTCTTGTTGTGTTTATGTCAGAATTACCTTCCACCAGAGGTGAAGACTTGCAAGGGAAGTGCTTACTCGAGCTTTATGGGCTAAAGGTATCATCATATGTTCTCAGTGATTATTTGAGTTTGTGATATTTTTGGTATTATTAACATTTTGCATTGGTGTGAGTCGCAGCTACGAGAGTTGCAAAGCAAGGTTCGAACCGAGGTAAGCTCGGAGTTCTGGCTACGTATGAACTGTGCGGATGTCAGTAGCCAACTGTTTGACTGGGGTATGATGCGGTTGCCTCGTCCTTTGTACGGTGTTGGAGATCCTTTTGCGACGGAAGCTGATGATCAATTCAGAAAGAAGCGTGATGCCGAGGTCATTTACTCTCTTACAACTAGATATTCCTTCTCATAATGAAGTCTAGCAATTGAGTGACAAAAGTGATATAACGCGCTTTTTAACTGCGGCTCACATATACTTCTTGTTTCTGCTTTGTCTTTAGAGATGGGTTCTATAGAATTGAAACTCTCTAGTGCACATGAGATGATAGATTGTTTATAGTTTTCAAGCTTCTTGCTTTGCATTCGCCGATGTGTTTTAATTCTTTGTACAGAGGGTGTCACGTTTAGAAGAAGAGGAGAAGACTCTGATTGAAACCGCCAAGAGGAAGTTCTTTACAGAAGTACTCAATGCAGTTCGTGAATTCCAGTTGCAAATCCAGGCGACTCAAAAACGCCGTAGGCAAAGAAATGATGGTGTGCAGGTACAATATCATTTACATATGCATTTATAATGAAGGCAGTTCAGATGTCTTTTTAATGTTATCACCGTAAAGGCTTCTATATGATATTTTTTTGTTTCTACATTGTTTAACAGGCGTGGCATGGGAGACAAAGACAACGTGCAACCCGTGCAGAAAAGTTGAGGCTAATGGCCCTTAAATCCGATGATCAAGAAGCATACATGAAACTCGTAAAGGAGAGCAAAAATGAAAGACTCACCACTCTTCTAGAAGAGACTAACAAACTCCTTACTAATCTGGGAGCTGCTGTTCAGCGTCAGAAAGATGCTAAACTACCAGATGGGAATGATCTACTAAAAGACTCAGAATCTGATTTATCTGAGCTCGAGGCTCCAAGAAGCGAACCATTACAGGATTTGCTTCCTGATCAGGATAATGATATCACTGAATCTGATAATAATGATGACTCCAATGATTTACTTGAAGGCCAAAGGCAGTATAATTCTGCTATCCATTCAATACAAGAGAAGGTAATGTTAATCTCTATGCTTAATTTTTTAACATGCTGCCATCTTAGTGACCAAGTGATTTAAGTAGGAAGTATGTACTTTTAACAGGTGACAGAGCAGCCTTCACTTCTACAAGGTGGGGAGCTAAGATCTTACCAAATAGAAGGACTCCAATGGATGGTTTCTCTTTTCAACAATAACCTAAATGGAATTTTAGCTGATGAGATGGGTTTGGGGAAAACCATCCAAACAATCTCGTTGATTGCGTATCTTCTGGAGAATAAAAACGTGCCTGGTCCTTATCTGATAGTGGCTCCCAAAGCTGTGCTACCAAACTGGGTGAACGAGTTTGCTACATGGGTACCAAGGTATGTGGCAAACAGCTTTTACTTCTATTGATATGAGTCTGAATATAATCCATTTTGTTTCTTTTGACAGTATTGCAGCTTTTCTTTATGATGGACGTTTGGAGGAAAGAAAAGCAATTAGGGAAAAAATTGCAGGAGAAGGAAAGTTCAACGTGTTGATAACTCACTATGATCTTATCATGAGAGATAAAGCATTTTTGAAGAAAATTGATTGGTACTACATGATTGTTGATGAAGGGCATCGGCTGAAGAACCATGAATCTGCTCTTGCAAAGACTCTACTAACAGGGTACATCACTATATTAGTTTCTCTGAAGTGATTGATGTTAGCTGACTGTTATATTCTTTAACAAAAGTTTATCATGGATGCAGCTATCGGATAAAACGCAGACTTCTGTTAACCGGGACACCCATACAGAACAGCCTTCAAGAGCTATGGTCACTACTTAATTTTCTCCTTCCACACATCTTTAACTCGGTTCAGAACTTCGAGGAATGGTTTAATGCTCCGTTTGCTGATCGTGGTAATGTTAGTCTTACGGACGAAGAGGAGCTGTTGGTTATCCACCGTCTGCATCATGTTGGTTCTACACTCTACTTTTCTTAAAATTCTCTTACAAAATTGTTTATGCTATATTTCAGTGTGATATCACTGTCTCTTTCAGGTTATAAGGCCTTTTATACTGAGAAGGAAAAAGGATGAAGTAGAGAAGTTCCTTCCTGGAAAGACACAAGTGATACTGAAGTGTGATATGTCAGCTTGGCAGAAAGTGTATTACAAACAAGTTACAGACATGGGCAGGGTTGGCCTTCAATCAGGTTTGTAGCTTAACTCACTTATAATCTCTCTCTGTACACTTATCTTAAAGTAAAGCTGATCCAATGCAAACGTGCAGGATCTGGCAAGTCAAAGAGTCTACAAAATCTAACGATGCAGTTGAGAAAGTGTTGTAACCATCCATATCTATTTGTTGAAAGGGACTACAACATGTGGAAGAAACCTGAGATTGTGAGAGCTTCAGGGAAATTTGAGCTCCTTGATCGTCTCCTTCCAAAACTGCGCAAGGCCGGGCATAGAATTCTCCTCTTCTCTCAAATGACTCGTCTCATTGATATTCTCGAGATTTATTTGACGCTTAACGATTTCAAGTACCTAAGACTCGATGGTACCACAAAGACGGATCAAAGAGGGCTTTTATTAAAGCAGTTCAACGAGCCAGACTCTCCCTACTTCATGTTTCTTCTGAGCACACGTGCAGGAGGTCTCGGTCTGAACTTGCAAACTGCAGACACTGTTATTATCTTTGACAGTGATTGGAACCCACAGATGGACCAACAGGCTGAGGATCGAGCCCATCGTATTGGGCAGAAGAAGGAAGTCAGAGTGTTTGTTTTAGTTAGCGTTGGCTCTGTTGAAGAAGTGATATTGGAGCGTGCAAAGCAAAAGATGGGCATTGATGCTAAAGTCATACAAGCTGGTCTTTTCAACACAACTTCCACAGGTACGTCTCTTTAAAACATATAATGTGATGTATATATCGAAATGGTTTTCTCTTGATGTGTGTGTTTGTGATTGTAATAACAGCACAAGACAGAAGAGAGATGCTTGAAGAGCTCATGCGGAAAGGAACAAGCTCACTAGGGACTGATGTTCCCAGTGAGAGGGAAATAAACCGGCTGGCTGCTCGTAGTGAGGATGAGTTTTGGATGTTTGAGAGAATGGATGAGGAGAGGAGAAGGAAGGAGAGTTACAGAACCCGTCTGATGCAAGAGCAGGAAGTCCCTGAGTGGGCTTACGCTACACAGAGCCAAGATGACAAGTCTAACAGCGCAAAATACCATTTTGGGAGTGTCACAGGTAAGCGAAAACGTAAAGAGATCGTTTATAGCGACGCACTAAGCGAGGTACAGTGGATGAAAGCCGTGGAGAGCGGTGAAGACGTGTCAGCATACACTCTTAAACAGAGGAGAGCGGAGAAGGCAAGCAACACAAAGACATCTTCGAGTAAAAAAGTTACAGAACCTATCCAAGTGGTGAGTGATGATGAGTCGAGTGAGGAAGAGGAAGAAGAGGAAAGAGCACAGGAGATGAGTGGGAAACAGAGAGTTGAGAAGTCTGAAGAAGAAGAGGAAGAAGAAGAAGACGGTGAAGAAGAGAATGATGAAAAGCCGATATTCAAGTGGAGTAGTCATAAGAAGAAAAGGTCTAGATACTCTTTTACGTGTTCTTCATCTGACTCTAGAGCTCAAAGTTCCAATGGAAGTAGAAGAAACTGAGAAAGATTTGAGGTGAGATCTGAGTTGAGTTTGGTCTATTCTTCTCTACCTGTATGTTTGTGTGTTTTAGAAATCTTTTTAGAGATTATATTTTCTTCTTTCCAATTCAACTTATGCCAATCTAACATGTAATGCATTTATTTTAGATGGTCTCGGGTTAAGTTTAGTTTTTTTCATCAAAATGAAAACATATGTAATATTTTTTTCCAGGAGAACTAAGAGACCAATTTATTGTTCTGATACCAAATCTCTATTAATTGTGAGAGAGATGAGACTGACTAGCTTTGGATGATTTTCCTTATTAATTGTGGAAGATATCAGATTAGGACGAATTGGATAAACTTTAAAAGCTGTGTGAACATCTCCGCTTATCCTAATAATAATATTTTACTAAATCAATAATATTTCAGAGACATTCTGGAGCGTTGTGGTCGGCCACAAAGTAGACGTGCATGAGCTTTCGACACGAACACGCTTTGCATCCAAACTTTTAACTGCGCATTTTCATTGAAGTAACCATAGAAAAGTAAGGAAACGTAAACAGGTAAAACATGATATGTATTTGAAGTTAAAGATATGTATTGTAATTTGTAGCTAACTTAACAATGTTTTTAATAGAAAGAATTTAAGTTAACAATGTTAATGAATCACACTTTAAATAAGAATCTAGGTTATTAGTAAATAAAATATATGTACAGATTTCTTTCTAAAATATACCTATTAAAAAATAAAAGACCCTGACCAAATTACAGAACCGGATAAACCGGAAACAAAGCTTGACTGATTTAATTGATCTTTGCAAACCACATGTAACATATTAAAAACATCAATTACATAATAAAAATGGTAGACAGATATATCCAGTTACACATTACGTAACTATATCATAAAACAAACCACAGGTGTATAATGTCTTTGTATGAAGAAATTAAATAAGGCAGAGCCCAACCGGAGAGTTGAATTATAAGTAGTCTTGACCACCGGTTTAATCCTCAATTCTCACATAGACCGTCTCCAACAGAAATAACAGAATAATAAAATAATTTACTTTATTTTCCAGAAGAAAACCGAAAAATGAAAGAACCAAAAAAAATACCTAACTTGGAATACAAATAAAGGAGATCACGTCGTCATCTTCAACCTCTCTGACCTGTTCTGTTAATCTGTTAATCCTCTCTGCTTTTTCATCATTCCTCATCTCTGGAGCTGGAGGGTCAGGTCAACCCCCCCTCCCTCCTTCTTCCAACCGCCGCCATGCCCTATCTCCGCTTCATCCTCCTCGCCGTCTTATCTCTCGTCTCTTCCTCTCTCTCTCAGCCCCCTCCTCCCTCCGGTACGCCTCTCTCATTCTCATTCTCATTCTCATTTTCTTTCTATAGGTTCGGGATACTCCAGATTAATTAAATATTTATTTATGTATTTCTAATTCAGCGATTCTGATTGATTGTGGCGCCTCCACCTCCTCTACAATCAACAACCGTAAATGGCAATCCGACACGGATCTAATCTCCACAGGAACATCAAAAACCATCTCAGGACAAGTCCTAGACCAAATCTTATCAACCCTAAGATCCTTCCCTCTTAACCTAGCCCCCACTCGCCGCAAATTCTGCTACGTCATCAACGTCTCACGTGGATGGAAGTACATGATCAGAACAACGTATTTCTACGGAGGAGTCAACGGGAAAGACACTCCTCCTCCCGTTTTCGATCAGATCGTGGACGGCACGTTTTGGGGAGTCGTGAACACCACGGCAGATTACGCGGACGGTTTAGCTTCTTATTACGAAGGTGTTTTTTTAGCGCAAGGGAAGTCTATAAGCGTGTGTGTTGCTTCGAATACGTATACGAGTTCGGATCCGTTTATCTCGGCCTTGGAGGTTGTTAGGCTTGATGGTAGTGTTTATAATTCTACTGAGTTCAGAGAGTTTGGGCTTAGTCTTGTTGCTAGACATGCTTTTGGTTACAGTGGCCCAATCATCAGGTAAAGTTTCTATAGAATTGTTCAGCTCTTAGAGATTAGTGGTTTGTGATAGTATGAAAGGTTTAGTGTCTTTTGATATGAAGGCAATGTAGTCTATACCATAAATGGTTTTGAGAAGAACCGGTTCTAGGTATAGGTAAGTGAAACATTGACTTATAACCTCGAAATATCAAGAGATAATTTACAAAATTAATGAAAATCTTTACTAGGTTGTTTATAGTTCTCAAAATCTTAGGACCGGTCTCTATGGTTTTGAGCAGAATCGGTTCCAGGTATAGATAAGTGAAACATTGGCTTATAACTTCGAAATTTCAAGAGATAATTTACAAAATTGATTAAAATCTTACTAAATTGTCTATAGTTCTCAAAATCTTAGAACCGGTTTCCCTAGCTTGTTATTGATATAGTTTACAATTTTATATATACCAATAATGGTTTTGAGAAGAACTGGTCCGGAGTATAGTCAAGTGAAAATTGACTAATGACCCTCAAATTTCAAGAGAGAATTTACAAAAATTAATTAAAATTCTTCTTAAACTGTCTATAGTCTCAAAATCTTAGGACCTGTTGGTTTTGAGCTTGCTATTAATATAGTTCACCGTTTTGTTTGTTCATACAGGCAATGAGGTTTTATATTTCATTTTTCCATCTGAAATTCTTTTACCACTATGTTTTCAGTAGTGGAATATTGTTTTTTTCAGCATTTCTCTTGTTAATAATATACAAGTATTTAAATGTATGTTGCTTTCAGGTTTCCAGATGATGAGTTTGATAGGTTTTGGGAGCCTTACTCTCTAAACTCAACAGTACCAAACAATAGAAAACTAGAAGTTTCTGGTTTCTGGAACCTTCCACCCTCAAGGATATTCAACACTGATCTAAGAGCTAACCAGGATCAACCTCTGGAGTTCACATGGCCACCAATGCCCTTGAGAAACTCTGTTTATTACATCGCGCTATACTTTGCACATGATTCTGATTCGTTGGGTGATGGAACCAGAGTGTTCGATGTTTCTGTGAATGGTATAGCGTATTATAAAGAGTTGTCTGTTATACCAGCTGGTTCGGTTATATTTGCAAGCAAGTGGCCTCTTGAAGGTCTCACAACGTTGACACTGACTCCTACAAGTGGCTCAACTCTTGCTCCTCTTGTTAATGGTGGTGAAATGTTTGAGTTGATATCTCTTGGAGGGAAAACTCTTGTTCGAGATGGTATGACTGTTAACAACACTGATTGGTTTGATAAGTTATTAGCAGCTGATAAAATGCTGACTTTGTGTTTCTTTTGTAGCAACTGCTCTGAATGCTATTAAAAGAAAATTCAAGAACGTACCTGTTGATTGGAATGGTGATCCTTGTATGCCTAAAAACTACTCGTGGAGTGGTGTTACCTGCTCTGAAGGCCGTCGAATTCGCGTTGTAGCTTTGTGAGTTGGAATTTGTGTAGTTCTGTGCATCAGTTTGAAACTTACTGACAGTTTTTTTTAATCTATTCACAGGAACTTAACTAATATGGGACTTTCAGGTTCACTAGCTCCTCAAATTGCCAAATTAACAGCATTGTCCTCTATGTAAGGAACCTTAACCAGTGAAGAGTTAGTTCTATGTCTTAACGTCAAAAACATCAACTGATACTCTTGTTCTTAAACAGTTGGCTGGGAAACAACTCTCTCTCAGGGAGTATACCTGACTTAGGCTCACTCAAGTTTCTTGAATCAGTGTAAGCAGATAACTCTTTATATTTGGCAATTGAATAGAGATTCATAAGCTAATGTCATCCCTTTTCCTTGTAGGCACCTTGAAGACAACAGTTTCAGTGGAACTTTTCCTTCATTCTTCAGTGGAGTGCCACGCTTGCGTGAGCTGTAAGTTTCAGTTCTCATATTACTATTATACAGTCCTTTGATTACTCTATATGTGCATATTGTCTGCTTCTTGTGCTCAAGATTCTTTCTTGTGGATGTAAAAGACTCACATAACACCTCATCACCCTTTTGTCTTTTAGCTTATTTCCATAGTTTTACTTCAACCTATGTCTTCTATATATCATTGCATTGTGGCGATTTTCTTGCTATGGGGATGAGTTACTGACTTCGTATTTATGTTTTGTGGATCATTAGGTTCTTGCAAAACAATAACCTAACTGGCAAGATTCCTAGCAATCTTCTACAGAAGCCAGGACTTGAGCTAAGGTTAGCTATCAAAACTCCATGAGTAGTTTTTCACCATACAAATCTGAAGTATAAATTGGCTAATACAATTACTCTCTGATGCTTTATTACTTCAGGGTTTCTGGTAATCCCTTTTTGACTCAACCACCACGTTGATTCAGCCCTTGTAAGAAGAAGACGACAATGATTTGAGTTTGTGTTATAGTTTTTGTAAGTTAGAAGCCTGACGTGTACAATCCTACTTAACATACATCTTTAATGCTTCATTCTTTAAAAACTTACTTTGGGGGGACAAGGGAATACTGATTGCATATGTTGTGTAATGAAAAAAAAAAACATCATTTTTGTATTATGAATCTTTGTGATAAACTGAGTTTATGTGATGATACTCAACTAGATCCTTTCTCATCTGGATTCAGCCTTGTAGAGATTCTTTAGAGCAAATATCTATCAATATGTCAAAGAAGATGTCACAAGAGTACAAGGAGAAGTGTGAATAAGGAGAGCTGTAGTCTGTAAAAAGTGGAGCCTAGTTCCAAAATGGTGACAGACTGCAGAGAAAAGTAAATTTGAGAAAACATCTGAATCTTGCATGTGCCCCATCATCATTAACTAACAAACATATTACTCTGCTCTTTCTATCTCATTCCTTATCAGTTTTTTTTTTTTTTTTTTTTGACATTGACATTTTTGTCTCCCACATTTCACATCTTCACATACAAAAAATCTAAATCACATCTTCATCTGTTGATAATAACATACTTTGGGTCTAGAAATAGAAAATGGATATTAAGAACAGAGGAACATATCTTACTAAGATTTCTTAACACTCTCACACATTAGATCTCAACTCATAAAAAAATAAAAAATAAAACACCTGAAAAATGCTTAATCACATGCATTAGAGTTACATATCACTTTGATAATCCAAACTAAATCAACCAATAAGCTGTGTCAAATATCAAACTTTTCAAGTGCTTTTCTCTACTCTGTTTTTCTTAAGCCTAAGCGGAAACAGAGGAGGCAATGGAACAGAGGATTTAGAAAGAGTGCAAACAGGGACATGAATCATCGGCCTTATCCTCATACTCTTCCTCTCTATTCCTTTCTTACCTCTCTTCCCTTCTTTCTCCTCTCTCTTATCCTCAAGCGAGCTTGATGATGACGTGGACGAAGACGGAGACAGAGACGACCTAGAATTCCTCTGTTTCTTCAACCTCAAAAGCTCTTTCCAAAGAACTGTGCATTTAGGAGGACGGGGAGATGGATCTTCATCTAGAAACCAACTCACTCTGTTCTTATCCTTTGCTTCAACTTTATGATTCTCTTCTTCTTCTTCTTCCTTGGACTTCAAGTTAACGTTTTTAAGCTTCTCTGAGTACTTTTCTTGCCAGAAAGGAAGCAACTTTCCTTCAGAGAAGAGTTCGTCTGCAGTGTGCATCCTCTGTGGACTCACATTCTCCGACAAGAACTCAAAGTCGGAGACTTTCACTGACCCTTTAACGACTTCTTTCTCTTTACAGATTACAGGGCTCATGCAGATGAAATCTCCACCGTCTGAGAAAGACATACGAGGTCCAATCAACGGTGGTGATTCCGCCTTAGAAACCATATCTTCTACTTATAAACTTCGGTGAGAGTAATGGATGATGGAGAGACAGTATGTAAATGAATAGAGAGAGTGAGAGAGACAGAGAGCTCTTATAAGGAGAAACAGAGTGAACTTATAAATTACTCCCTCCCTCTGTTGCATTATAAGTAGCACTCTACAACTGTGTACACGGATTAAGTAAACAATTAATTTTACATATTTCTTATATAAAAACACAGTTACCTATACACCTAAACATATTTTAACCAATAGAAAAACTAATTACATAATAAAATTAATAAATTTTGCATTGAAAACCGAAAACGACACTTATTTTGTAAAGCAAAAAAATTTCTACAACGACACTTAATATGAAACGGAGGGAGTATTTATTAAATATAATTAAAATGAATTTAGAATAGTACTAATGAGGAAGACGACCACATGGACAGATTAGGGGGAGACACAAGGAGACAAATCACAGACATGTAAGAGTATTAAATAGAGTTATGAGTTTTAAGTATTAAAGATTTAATTAAAATCTTGCAGCAATCGAGATTGAATTTATAAGAAAAGAATGGTCGGTCAATGGGAGTTAGGACTTAAACGAGAGAGTGCAGTGCATGAAGGAAGGTAATAAAACAGCTAACAAATATGTCGGTACATGATAATCGTAAACAGCCTATCATACTTTAAAATATTTTCTTATCAATTGACAATAATCTGCTACCATTTCAATACCATCCTTTAAATATTTTGGATTTTGTATATAAGTTATGGTTGCAATAAAACCAAGAAATCTTTACAAATCAATGAGTCAAAGTAGGTGTGGTTGTCTCAAAGGGAAGAGATATTAAGCTAAGGAAAGCAAATCTGCCTAATCAAAAAAACCTCCACCTTAATTAAGGTCATACAATGAATACAATTATCACAGATCAAGGTATCAAAACTCATTCTTCTTATGTTTATCTATCCTTGTATGAAACTCTATTATAAAATAGCATACTAGCTGTATAAACTCTAATACATTTTAGATTACAAAAGCAATCCATACAACATCACTATAATAGTCATGACCAAACTACGCATTTTTTATATAGTTTCTGGAGTCATTTGCATCCTCTTTATCACTTTCATGATCACTTTGGTTCTTGCACAAACCGTGTTCAAACCAAAACATCCTATATTACAAACCGTGTCTTCAACTATTGAAGGTGTATCCACATATGTATCACCAACTCAAGATATCCAGCTAAATTTTACTCTCACACTTCAGATGCTGATGACGAATCCCAACCTTGCTGATTTTCAATTCAAGACGGTGGAAAATTTGGTTTATTATAGAGACATTCTAGTGGGAAATCTCACTATTCCTTCGACTACACTCCCAGCCAAAGGCTCAGCGCTTTTGCCATGTCCTATGGTACTTCAGATTGATAAATTTGTTGCAGATTTAGGTGATATTTTGCAAGATATATTGCAGAGAAAAATTGTGATAGAGACCAAGGCACATATGCCGGGGAAAATCACAGTGTTGGGAATCTTTAAGGCACATATAAATACATTTTCGCATTGTAAACTCGTACTTAACTTTCCCTCAATGGAAGTGGAAGTGCAAGTGTGTGAGCTTGACACTAAGCTATAAAACGTTGATGTTTCCTCAGGTAAAGCTTAGTAGGTAAGAGTAACTCTAGTTTCATGTAGTCATATAGATTGTATGCTTGGTTGTTTTTCATTTTTTTCTTTTCCATTTGGACTTTTATTCTTGATACTTGTTTAAGTTATTTCCACATGAATTCAAAATGATAATAAGGAAGAAAATTGTGTATAATTATCTCCTATGCAAAACGAAAAATTAAATTCTCAAAGAAAGAAATAAACGGTTTTAAGTTGTATACGGATTGTTTTTTTTTTGTTGACAAAGTAAATGAAACGTTCAAATACAGTTTTGTTGAATATGTGATTCAAAAGTAAGTGGATAAAGAGAAAAAAAAGATCATTATCCAAAACAAAACAAAAAGGATTTACAGACCATACATCAACCGTAGATCTCGCCTCTGCTATTTTCGTAAAACAATCCCATTTTTAGACAAGTTTGGATCTCAGTTTGGTCTGAGACTCTGTGACATGTCTTTATAAATATGGTATCTCCTTCATCTTCTATCCAACAGTATCTATCATTTCAAGCACTGTCTTAGTCTCCTTCTTTAGTTTCCTTCATGCTTCATCTCTAGCTTAAAACAGACACACGACACACATATACAAACACTTTGATATCTATTAGGTTTGAGTGGTGGTGTTTTGATTCAACATGCCTGTTGTTGTATCTTCTGACGGGAATGCTCCGGCTTTCAAAGCCAAGATGACTGTCTATGTCTTTGTCTGTGTTGTAATTGCCGCTTTCGGCGGTTTGATCTTTGGTTACGACATCGGAATTTCCGGTTTACTCTCTTTCTCTGTCTCAGTTTTCACTTTACTTGCTTCTCAAGGAAACAAAGTTCAAATGCCCTAACTTGTATAGTAAGTTACCTGTTTTTGGTTTTCTTTAAGCTAACGTTAATGACATGTAATTTTTAAAAGGTGGAGTTACGGCGATGGATGATTTCTTGAAGAAGTTTTTCCCCACGGTGTGGGAGAAGAAGCAGCACGTTCATGAGAACAATTACTGCAAGTATGATAACCAGTTCTTGCAGCTATTCACATCTTCTCTTTACCTAGCCGCCCTAGTGGCCAGCTTCTTGGCTTCAGCCGTATGTTCCAAACTCGGAAGGAAGCCCACTATGCAGTTTGCTTCTATCTTCTTCTTGATCGGTGTCGGGCTAACCGCAGGAGCCGTTAACATCTTTATGTTGATCGTTGGAAGAATCTTGCTTGGCTTCGGCGTCGGCTTTGGCAATCAAGTAAGATATATACACCTTTCTTGCTCGGCAAGTTTTCTAGAAATGACCTAATTTTGTTGTATCCACTTTAAATTTTTCAGGCAGTGCCGCTTTTCCTGTCCGAGATTGCTCCGGCTCAGCTCAGGGGAGGACTCAACATTGTATTCCAACTCATGGTCACTATTGGAATCTTTATCGCTAACCTTGTTAATTACTTCACTGCCACGGTTCACCCTAACGGATGGCGTATTGCTCTCGGTGGAGCCGCGGTACCCGCGATTATCCTCCTCTTTGGCTCATTGATCATCTGCGAGACTCCTACGAGCCTCATAGAGCGCAACAAGAACGAAGAAGGCAAAGAAGCCCTAAGGAAGATAAGAGGAGTTGAAGATATAAATGAGGAGTATGAATCTATCGTTCATGCCTGCAACATCTCGAATCAAGTCAAGGACCCTTACAGGAAACTGTTGAAGCCAGCGAGTCGCCCACCTTTCATCATTGGAATGCTTTTACAGCTCTTCCAGCAGTTTACAGGAATCAATGCCATTATGTTCTACGCACCGGTCTTGTTCCAGACCGTTGGCTTTGGAAGCGATGCAGCTCTTCTCTCTGCGGTTATAACCGGAGTAATCAATGTTCTCAGTACATTCGTCGGGATTTACCTCGTCGATAGAACAGGACGGAGATTCCTTCTTCTCCAATCTTCCGTTCACATGCTCATTTGCCAGGTAGGTATCTTGTTTCACAAGTAAATCAAATCTTGAAGTAGATCTTGCTTCACAAGTAATCCTCTAAGATTAACAGATTCTTGTTAACAGTTGATCATTGGAATCATCCTAGCGAAAGACTTGGGCACCACGGGAACACTCGGGAAGCCACAAGCCTTAGTGGTTGTGATATTTGTGTGCGTTTATGTGATGGGTTTCGCTTGGTCATGGGGACCTTTAGGGTGGCTAATTCCTAGTGAGACGTTTCCTCTGGAAACTCGAACTGCAGGATTCGCTGTTGCGGTCTCGTGCAACATGTTCTTCACGTTTGTGATCGCGCAGGCTTTCTTGTCGATGCTTTGCGGGATGAGATCGGGGATATTCTTCTTCTTCAGTGCTTGGATCATTGTGATGGGACTGTTTGCGATGTTCTTCATACCGGAGACTAAAGGAGTCGCTATTGATGACATGAGGGAGAGAGTGTGGAAGCCACATTGGTTCTGGAAGAGGTATATGCTTGCTGAGGATGATCATCAAGACTTGGAGAAGAGAACTTAATGAAACATCTCTTTGAGTATTTTTTTTTTTTTCTTTCTGATTCTGTTTCTTTTCCTTGTTGATGTTTGGTAATTCTTTTGTTACTTCATTTGTTTCGTGGGAACAAATAGTGTAATAAGGCCAAACTTGTTGATTCAGGTTAGGTATTTTATCAATGAAATTCCATGAAAATTTTCCTCAAAATTTATGTTCTTTGTAGTAATGTTTTTTGAAATAGAGTTCATAAACATGTTTATGTTACAGAATTCTGTCCCTCCATTTTATAATCCATTTTAGAAAAAAAATTGTTTCACAAATATATATTTTTACATTTTCATAGTAGTTTTTAGTGATAATAATGGTAAATTGTAAACTTTCAAAAAATAGTTAAGTTTATAGAGTTTTTTGTTGGTTAAAATTATGAAAAATAATTATTCATAAGATAATGCATTATAATTAAAATTTAATTTAATTGTGAAAAATGTAAAACATATATTTTTGAGACGGAGGGGATATGTTTTTGTAGACGATTATTATGTTTCTACTTTCTAGAATAAAAGTCAACGATTTTAAAATAAATTCAATTTTCTTGTACTAGAGTTCTGTACAAGAATTCTAAGTTTGTGTACTAGTATGTAGTAGAATTTTATGTTTTTGTATTTAAATCCTATGTTCTAATTCTCTGCACCAAAGGTAGTAAACACCAAACAAGTGAACTCAGATTAGGCTTTAAAATAAACCGTGAATCAAAAACCTTCTCCTGATACAATGAAGACTCATCACTCACTCAACCTCAAAATCTTGTCTAACCAAAGATAAAATGCAAAATCATAAGATACTAAAGGGACTGTCAAGTTTCACAAAACATTTCAAACTAAGATAGCAAAGAAGACAAAAAGGAAGAAGTTTATGTTGGTGAGAGCAAAATTTTCTAGTCAGGAAGTATTTGCTCGTTGTCTGCATCTCCTTCTGTCTCAATGGTCGGCTTTGAAGGTCCAGCTCCAGGAGCTTGCGTCTTCTTGATACCACTCACTATATCATCAATCCTCAGAAGCATACACGCCGCTTCAATAGCTGTCTTGAACGTTTGCGCCTTTACATTGTAAGCATCCCATATCTGATCAAAAAGTTCAAAGTGTTAAAAGAAGTCCCAATAAACAATAGATTCACCACAAAGCAAAGCTTTATGTTCTTACCTTGCTCTCCTTCATGTCAGCTATTGCACCAGTGTTTCCATCGATTCCAGTCCAGGCATTCTCACCATTTGCATGCTAATACCAAAAACACCAAAGATTCTATCAATGAGAGAAAGATTCGGTATCAGAAAATGTCATAGACGATAGATACCTTTCCTTGCAACGCTGTCATAGTTCTGATCACGTTAACTCCACAGTTTTGAGCTAGAGTACGTGGAATAGCCTCAAAAGCTATCGCAGCTGCTTCATATGGCCACTGTTTCAATAACGATCAGAATTAGAAACCACATTCAAAGTTTTAAAGGATTTGAACTACAGGCAAAGAGGTTAAACTATAGCCAACCTTTTCGATTCCTTCAATTGTTGCACTCTTCTGTTTTAAAGTGGCTGAAACGGTTAACTCAGTGGCTCCTCCACCAGGAACAAGCTTTGGGTTCTTAATGATGTTTCTTGAAACAGACATTGCATCCTGTAAGAAGAATGTTATCAGTCATCAATTTCTTAACTTATTTAATGTTTAGTAAATATCATTAACTTACCTGAAGATTTCTTTCCACTTCGTTGAGAAGATCTTTACTTGGTCCTCTTAAGAGTACAGTACAAGCTTTCGGTTCTTTGCAATCAACAACGAAGGCAAAGAAGTCATCTCCTATTTTCTTGACCTCAAACAAGCCAGCGCCAGTACCAACATCAGACTCTTGAAGCTCGTCAGGTCTGTTGACAATTACAGCTCCACATGCCTTAGCAATTCTGTTGTTATCCGTCTTTCTCAGCCTACGAATAGCACTAACTCCAGCTTTACTGAAATAATGACAGGCCAAGTCACTAAGTCCCTTCTCTGTGATGACCAAATCTGGTTTGAACTTTAGTATTTGCACGCAGATGTTCTCGATGTATTCCTCTTCCAGTTTCAGCAGAACTTCCCAGTCCTCTTCTCTGACCAGCTCAGCGTTTGTTTGGTTTTCACCTTTCTTGTACTCAAGGGGGCAGTCAAGAAGAATAATCCGTGGGTTGATGATCTTTCTCTTCATTTTACCAGGAGCAACTACGTCTTTGTTGAACATGACTCCTTTGAGAACTTTGGAGTCTTCCAACTGGCCACCAGGAACCTTCTCAACCTTGATGTATTTTTTAATATCCACCTCTCTCAATCCTTGTCCAAGATCAACACCAACGGTAGTGGTGGCGTCAATAGCCAAATCCTAAACGAGCCACATAAATTAGTGAGTACAATACTTTGTGACAATGAGACAATCCATTCACACAGCCTAGAAAATATGCTAAATAATGTGTTATTGTGAGAATATAATATGTAGCTTCTAATGTGCAGATGTGGAAATGTGTTTGTGTTTTATAAATTTACAGCTTCTTAACATGTAGTCTAGAAAAAAATATGTGTTAAAAGACATCTATGTGACGTATAAGAAAAGATCTTCACTAATTAAAGTACTTACAGCAATAAGATCTCCAAACTGGCTAGTGAATTTTGTTCCTATGCAGCTCTTGACTAATCCTAGTACTGTTGCGCCTGCAATATAAACATTTTTTTATATCAGCAAACATGAGTAATTAGTCCAAGATCAGGAAAGGGAAGTCATCTACCCTGCCTGAAAAATATCATAAAGAAAAAAAAAAAAAGGAAGAACTGGGCTTACGGTCATTAACATCAATTGTCATGGCAATCTTGTCAAGAACAGCGATAGCATCCTCGAGAGCCTTATTATAAGCTGCAGTGAAGAAAACATTATTCAAAGGAAAGCATGTAAAAAGCTACAACACTGTGGAATAGTAACAAATCATACGCAAGTATACCTCGGCATATGACAGTAGGATGGTAACTCTTTTCAATGAATGCTTCCGCAACATGTAACATTTCACCAGCTGTGATAACCAAAAAAAAAGAGAGATCACTGAAACTGGAAACATGTTTGCTTTCAGAACACATTACTTTAAATCTACAATAAAACATCACAGCGGTACCTAGTGGCAGAAAACAGTTTCAACTAAGATCATCAGATAAATATAAACATACCAAGAACAATAACAGATGTCGTCCCATCACCGACTTCTTCATCCTGTGTGCGGCTCAACTCAATCATTGACTGCAAAAAATACAGAGAGAAGGAAAACATATCAAAAAAGAGAACAATAAGAAGATAACAAGAACGTTTAAAAAAAAAGAGAGAGGAGATATAAAACCTTAGCTGCAGGATGAGCAACATCTAGTTCACGCAAAATAGCATTCCCATCATTGGTAACAACAATTCCTGTAAAGCGCCATAAACAAAGAGTTTAGCAGACTAAATAACCATAGAAGAAGAGAAATGATCCAAGAAATAAATTAAAAAAACTCAAGCAAATAGTAAAATTCACAATGAAAATTTAGGTCTTATGCATAGCTAACTCAAAAAGTGAAGCAGGATAGTTTAGAGAAAGAGAGAACTACAAAATCTGTAAAGACTGAATCTTTCAAAACTCAAAAGGCATAAACCTTTAAACCTACTCTAGGGTTTATATATACCTAACTCAGAAACTAAAGCAGAATATCTTACACAAAGAGAGAACTACAAAATACAAATCTGTAAAGGCATAAACTTTAAACCTAATCTTAGTCTCAAATAAGATCTATAAAGAAGAGTAAACACATAATAAGAAGAAGCAAAGTACCTCCACCAGCATCAAGAAGCATCTTCAACATAGAGCGAGGACCCAATGTAGTACGGATGATATCAGCCACAGCCTGTAAATATCAAAACCCAAAAAACAGAGTGAAACCAATGATTTCGAAAAACAGAGAATGAAGTAAGAACTAAACACAAAAAGGAAAAGACTTTATTTACCTTGGAAGCTTGAATATTACCATGGTGAACCTTTGTTCCAGATTCACGCTTCAATGAGTCCTCTGTAACATTTTCACAAAGCAGTAAAAGCATTAGAGAAACATGGAAAAACACGGAGATTCAAAGAGACGAGATCTGAAGGAACTTACTGAGAACGAGAACCGGAGCGTTCATGTTGTGCGATCTAAGCGTAGGAGTAGAATCGGAGAAGAAGACGGCGACGGAGCAGATTCGAGAAAGCGGAAGAATGCTATTTACTTCGCGGCTCTCACTCTCTTTTAGTCTTTTAGATTTTTAGAAGCCCAAATCTAAACAAAGCCCATAAGCCCAATATAAGCTTCTTGTGTATCACAAAATATTGGCTGGAATAAAGCCCATTTCTAGTTCATATTTGGGGAAAGTAGCCTTTTGGGGAAGTTGTAGGGTCCATTCCCCACGAGAAAAGTATCTGTATATAGCAGCACCAAATGTCCATGGAACTACGATCTCATTCTATTTACTCTCGAGAATAAAGTTCAAAACATATTTCTCAACCAAATTAAAGTTATGTCGATACTTCCCCACAGTTATAAAGATCGAAATCTAAAAACCCACAAAATCGATTTGTATTGATTTACTGTTTGTAAACAAATCGTAAACTATGTTAAGTCAATGACTAACCAGATTAAGATCCAGTTGGATCTTTTTAAGTTCAAATGTTGGGTCGGGTTACCGTTCTGATTCAGATCAAGGTTTGGTCGGATTTTTAATTTTGTCTTGGTTTAGTTTTTACTCGGTTTATTATCTGAGAGTAGAGATTTGAAATTCGATTTTTAGAAATCATACCTAAATCAAATTTGGTGGAGAAATATGTTCCAAATTTTATTCTCATGGGTAAATAGAATGGAATCATAGTTTCGTGGACATTTGGTGCTATACAATATTTCTGGTGGGAAATAGATCATCGACCCTAGCATTTTTTCTATGTGGTAGATTAGAGAAAGATAAATGTTTTATGTATAAAACAGGGATACAAAACAATCTAGATGGATACAATTGGAGAAGATCTCAAAAAAAGAGAAGTTTGTTGGTATAAATTAATCGCGGGATTCGAGTTTGATCTAAACATGCAAGGATTCTTTGTATTCATCGCACCAATTGATAGGTTTCATGATCCTTCCTACTTTGTTTCTCAATTAACCTATACAAGAATAACCTACCTCTATGGTTTGTTATGGAATCCAAAATCATCTCTTTTCTGGCCTAAAAAGACTGACTCATTAAGTCACAATAACTGATTCATTATCGATGGGTAAAACTCGTAAGAATGAAGACATATTTATACACATACAGCCATATTCTTGCCTTTAAATTAAAGCTTATGAAGCTATTGACATGTCTCCTTCGGTATGTATTACTTGTCCACAACTGGATAGAGATCAAACGTCTAGATTGAGAAATAACAACACTTGATAACAGTGCTAATAGTTTGTCATGTAATAACACATATCAGGATAAATAGCACTGTAATTTGAGTGATAATTAGTCAAAAAATATCAACGCTCGGATACTTATTATAAATTACAGCAGCCTCCTTAAGAAAAAAAGGACAGTAAAACGAATGGAGTTGATGTCATGGATTATTGCGATGGAATTTATCCAATATATAAGAATATATTAATATTTGAGATAAGTGAATGTGTTGCCACCATCTCACAAGCTCAATACCCAATTTATCATCGACAACTTGCAACGCACGTGGTTTCTTGTTTCAAATACATATTCACATTTTGTATGTTTAATAAGGATGGCCGTGTTTTAGTGGTTAGGGCACTTTGATTAAGTGGTTCTGCACTAATATGTTTTTATCTTCCAACTTCCAACTTACAAATAATCTTTTGGTCACTCTCCTCATGATGTATACGTAGCCATCACTTACATTCTATGTATTCTGAACTAGTTGATCATATTTAAAAAAAACGAATATATTGAAATT
The DNA here is from genome assembly GCA_932364175.1 of Eruca vesicaria subsp. sativa. Classification (NCBI taxonomy): domain Eukaryota; kingdom Viridiplantae; phylum Streptophyta; class Magnoliopsida; order Brassicales; family Brassicaceae; genus Eruca; species Eruca vesicaria. The sequence goes on from CAKOAT010180710.1 coordinate 205,411, forward strand.
TCAGATCTCAATATGTCGTGTAATCCAATATATAGTTCGTATTATCTATCAAATATTCACTATTGACTTGTATGATATATGGATAGAGCACTTAAACAAAATTGAACATTTACATTTCGCCTCCTTTTTGAAACTCCAAATTGTGGATATCATCAGCATCAGGTCAGTTTTTCCACTGAGGCAGACGTGAGCTACTAATATTCTAAACCAAAAAGTTTATATAGTTAAGCTCTTGCTACTCTACCAAAATACAACTATTGATCATCCAATCTCAAAAACAATTTATATTTCTCGAATAAATGAAATCTCGTTATATATATTATACATCAAAAGCTTCCAATACTTTCTTTCTTAAGAAGCTTCCCATATTTATTTTTAAAAATATTAATACTAATTTACTTAACTTCAAACTTTAAATCATTTCTAGTATGTATAAATTTTAATATATATATATAGCACACAGGAACGTTACTAGCAGTGGATACCATGTTATATCGCTAAACGCGTGTGTATTCTCTCGTACCCACCATCCGAAGGCATTTGCATCTTCAAACTTTTATTTACAATTATAAAGTTTGCCTGAAGATATTTTCCAAATTTAAATATAAAGTCGGCCGTTCACGTAATTAATCTTGAAATTGAAAACACTACTCACCAATGAGATATGACCACTAAAATTTTGTACGACTCTTAATTTAATAAAATACCCATTATCAACTATAAAAAAATCAATGATCGATGGTATTGTGCTATATATAGCGCAACATTCTTGTGAAAAAATGCAATATCTCAAATACTTACCACAAAGCTTAGATACAAAAAGAAATACATCGGAAATACAAAAAGAAAATGGAAGGGCTTCTTCGGTTCCTTGTAGCCAAAGTCATCTTATTGGCTTTAGCATCTTCATTTGTATCTTGTTACGACCCAAGTCCTCTTCAAGACTTTTGTGTTGCCGTCGATGACGTTAATGGCGGTAATCTCTATTTTGTATGGTTCCTTAATATCGTACTAATTATAATTCATTATTATACAAATAAGAAATTAAAATTAAAGTGATGGCTCTTGAAAAACTATAATACATATTGTCTTAATTCGATAATGGAGTGATGGCTCTTGAAACTAGAGTATGAATATAATTCAATACATGCTCAGCCAACATGCATGTCGTATAACGAAGCAAATTGCGAACTACGTACAGCATAAATTAGTCAGAACAGTAACAAAACACACTTAATAATGAACGTATACATGTCATCAATAATGTGACAATTAATACGTAACGATGTTTTATCTCTTATTTTCAGTTTTTGTGAACGGAAAATTCTGCAAAGACCCTAAATACGTGAAGGCAGAGGACTTCTTTACTTCCGGACTAAACATAGCCGGAAACACCATGAACCGTGTCGGCTCCAACGTTACAAACGTTAACGTCGACAAGATCCCTGGACTCAACACTCTCGGAGTCTCTCTTGTCCGTATTGACTTTGCCCCGGGTGGTCAAAACCCGCCACACACGCACCCACGAGCCACGGAGATCCTCGTCCTTGTTGAAGGAACGCTCTTGGTAGGGTTTGTAACATCGAACCAAGACAACAACAGATTGTTCTCGAAGGTTCTTTATCCTGGGGATGTGTTTGTGTTTCCCATCGGAATGATCCATTTTCAAGTGAACATTGGGAGGATGAACGCGGTTGCGTTTGCTGGTCTTGGAAGCCAAAACCCCGGTACGATCACAATCGCAGACGCGGTTTTTGGTTCAACGCCTTTGATAATGCCGGAGATTTTGGCTAAAGCGTTTCAGCTGGATGTGAACGTGGTTAGGTTTCTCGAAGGAAGGTTTTCTTCTAAGTATGATCATCATTATTAATATGAATAAAGGAATGACGCGAAAATGTAAAATATGAATAAAAAATGGTGTGATGTGGTATGTAATATAGTGTGTGAAAGTTGAAATAAAACATTCAAGGCGGTAAACATACGTTATTAGTTACAGCTTGATAATAAAAATGAAGCCAATCTAATATGATATAAAATTAACTACTTACACTGAATACTGATGTAGACTATGTATATTCCACAATCTCTACTATTAGGAGAGTAACGAAGGGAATATATACAAATTTTCCTATAACTCCCATATTCCACTCGCTAATAATTGTTCTCTCAAAACAATTCTATTGGTTCTTCTTAAATCAACTATTTTGGAGTCTCAATGAATCTTTCCGTGGAGCCTTTTCAGTTAAACTAATAAATGAATATTTAATAAAAATGACAAAATATTGTCAGAATCCTCTAATGCAAATATGTTTATAACGTGATTGATTTAACTATTACCCGAGAAATCAAAACCTATACTGAACATTCAATAATCTGATTGGTTTCAATAATTATAGAAATTTAGTCTCAAATTAGTAGCTTAATTTTGATTATACATTTAGTAGATTTATTATATATAAATATTATAATCTATTATAAAAATATAAGTAGCTAAACAATCTATATTATAGTGATACACTTTCAAGACTATTAAGCCTATCCACCTCAGCAAGTTTACGGGCCCCACGTGTGTTATTAGGGAAAACAAAAACGTATAACATTTTGTAAGATTGAATGTTATCGATGAGTGATGAAATGGCCCAGTGGTGTAAGTTGGTGACTATAAGTTGGTACCGCGAGTGCGCGGGTTCGAAACGCAGTGTTTGCATGTAATTGTTTTTTTAATTTGGGCTTTTCGGGATACCTAAAAGCTTAGGGAGATTCAAAATGATTTTTTTATGCTGGTTGTTGGGATACAAAATGGCTTAAGGATTTGAAACTTTATGAGACCATATTAGATACTTTTATAAGAAATGTTATCATGTTCTAATCCCCAATATCATTTCAATTCAGTTATAATAATCAAATAAAATAAAAACATATTTTCAATAATAAATATTTATCCCGAACCATTCAGATCGGCCATAAATCTCATATACATCACAATTAAAAAATATATATATATATACAACATAATTTCAGAAAGAAAATTACACAAATAAACACATGTCAGCGCCACTAATTTGCATAATGTAGACAAAATAAAATTTACCATCTATAGAGCTGATAAAATTCTGAAATCCAATACAACATGTGAATTAGAGGATTTTTTTTCTTTCGTTTCCTTTGGTTTGGCTTCTTCTTATAAGAGAGATTGAGTTGGGAGGGCGCCATTGTTAATTGGAGCTCAGATTTCTCAGCAAGAAGTAGGAATATTGTGGAGCGATTGATGAAAAACACCAGGGTTTTCATGCCTATTTATAAGAGTAGATTGTAAGAGGGTAACAGTGGAGGAAAAGGATAGAAATGAATGTCCTTAATAAAGATCTTAATTACATGAGTTGATCATGTTGGTGTGATACACTACAATTTGGAGGTGGTGAGTGTTATGTCAATGCTTCAGAACTTCAAAAGAGCTTGAGAAAGAAGAAATCAAATGTGACATAGTGAGGATGGGTGGTTTGACGATATTAATTGTGACGTTAAATTACTTGGTTTCAGTGAAGTGTGATGTTTGTTTTGCGATGCATGTAATGGGAGCTAGGGTTTCAGACACGATAGTGATTCACAGTGGATGAATTTGGTGGCCAAGTTGGGCAACATCTAAACCCAAAAAGCATAAAAGCCTATTTTTAGAAGTTAGCAATTGTAAGAAAACTCAAAAAATGTTTGAAAGTCCATTTGCAAGAGTTGGGTTTCAAAACATAATAAGAAGGTTTACCATAGTCTGCCACATGTCGCAATATGGAACAATGTGAGCTGACGTAACGTCATGAGGAGAAGTATCTTTACTTTATTATTATAGAAAAAGATATACAGCTAACGTAATTAGTTTGAAATTTTTAACGCTCATTCTCTCTATGCATATTCTCTGTGGCTACCCTTCAAGTTCAAGAAAGCATGGTTCTCTCCCGAGAATTTAAGACACTTGAGTCAAGAATCATTGATGGGACTAATGACAGGGACGACTACGTTGAGGCTCTAAACCATCTAAGTAAAACTCGATCAAAGGAGAACACTTCATCGTCGCTCTTCTGTCCGCTTTCCAAGAAAACGATGAACAATCCTGTGACATTGGTTTCCGGAGAGGTTTGGCTTTTTCACTCAGTTTTTTGGTTTAGTATTCGAGCCATAATGTGTATTTTAGTTTCTTCTCAGAGGGATGAAGCCAAAAAATTCCATTGCCGAGCTATACAGTTCCCAAACTTCTGCATCTTTATCTTTCCAAATTAGATGATTCCAACATCAGATCTTATGATTTACTAGACAAAATTGTTTGACATTATATCCATGTCTGAATTTAAATTTAAATATTTGAACAGTCTTTGTGCAAAGAAGCATCATTGCATATGATTCCAAGAAGCATACCATACATAAACAACTTTCTTCTCCCTTGCTTTTAGGTATTTTCAATTTTCAATACTTATTCTTAAACATTTTTGAGGAATCAAGTTGTAAATAATTTTCACAAAGGAATTAAATTTATCTTCTTGATTTCCTCTCTACAAGCCAAACGCGGTTGAGAAAATGACAGAACTCGAGTTTGTATTCACTCTTCTAAAATTCTTACAACGCCCAGTCTACCAATCAAATGTGGAAAACCCTTTAGTGATCATCTTCAATGTAAGTGAATAGATAGATCAAGATTAGAATTTGTCAGTAAATAGGAGAAACAAAACATACCTGACGAGTGTTGTTGTCAACGGATCTGAACATACACAGATAATGTCGCTAAGAATTCTCAAGAAACTCCCGGTTGCAGCATGATAAAAGAATCTCATACATGTATAGAAATATGAAGGAGATAGTTCCAGCATTTAGCATAAATAGCCACACAAAAATTTCGCCATTCTCTGATTTTGTTTGGAGACAATATATAGATATGATACTAGTTGTCTATAGCCAAAATTGTTACAGTTGATTTTTGCGTTATTACTTTTTTTTTCTGTTTACAGTTTCACAGTAAACAAATATTCAAACATTTCATATTTTTTAAACTTGAAATATCTCAGGCGTATGATAGAAGAACTCTCAGACCGGAGAGATACTACCCATAAATGAACACTTTTTCAGAGTATTCAAATGAGTCTCTAAGCAATTAGTCCGTATCCACGTAGTCACATAATAGAGTATAGTAGGGTGTTTTCGAATCTGAATTGCTTTACATCCCAAAGTCGGTCTACCACTAGACCACCACCACATAGTTAATATAAGAAATGTGTGAGGGTGTTATTTAGGTAATGAATCTTCATTTTTCTGTGGATAAATATAATTTTTTTTGTTATATAGCTATCTGCCTTTGTGAATTTCTATAATAATAGGAATCTTAATATCTTATACAGTAAAAGTAAAAGCCTAAAACCCCTATTAGGAAAAATTGCTTTACGACTCCTCTTCCGCCTTCAAGGTAATGCTCTTGTTGATACAGGTCCGATTCATTTCTGCTATATTCCCCTTTCATTCAACTGCTTCGATACCTTGACTCCATATGCTCAAAGCTTAGTCGAGGTTTAAAATGCTTTTTGAATCGTGGAATTAGACTCAAATTTAGGGTTTGGGTGCCATTATGACGAGAACGTACTTACCAATTGTGTCTTTTTTGAGGAATGTCGGATTTGCTTACCTCATTATTGTAGCATATCTGTGAACTGTCGGAGCAATTGGTATGACCTTATTCCATTATCTACAAGCACCTCTTGAATAATACAGAACCCATGTAGTTTATTCTTGGTTATCTAATAATGTATGCGTTTTATTGGACGATGCAAGCAAGGTTGTCTTCATTTTGTAATCTTAAAGCCAATCCTAGTTGCTGTCACACGTGTGTTTTATTCAAAGGTGAAATACAAGGATGGAAATTTAATCAATCCGATATCTATCCTACACAGTAGCTTTGTGAGAAAGAACAAACACATATTTGGAAAAAGATAGATGGTGTTTCGCCCTCCAGTCACCTGTCTTCAGGAACTAACACTGTTCTAGCACCCCCTGAGACCATTAAATCTTTCCTTGTTGGTGGATGCCTCAGACTTTTGGCTTAATGTATAGCCTGTCGTACATTGGCATCCATATATATAACTACTCAAGCAAGGTAACCTCTGAAAATGTTATTGGACGATCTAGATATGAGGAAGATGATTTAGGATCCACCATTCGCAGTAACAAATGTGTTGGATCCAGGAGTTTCTCAAGTGTGCTGTTAAGCAGGAAAATGTTAACTGGAGACGGAGATAAATGCGTTTACTCTTGCATGTGTAATCCCTTGTACTTGTGAGTCTCCCACTGATATTTTACTTTACACAGCATATTTCTTGTTTTTGCGGTTCACTATCTTTTGGTTTGTAGATATGAAATGATTATGAATTTTTGGTTACATAATCTCAATTTTTTTTTTAATCATTTGGCGTGGATTTAGAAAGAGATGACAAAGCTTTAGAAGTATAAACCATCAAATAATTCTATAATAACTAACCCGTCTAGTCATATTGGTCGGAAGTCTGCATCAAGTATACTTGTATGGGTTGGACTTTAATCTAACTTCCCAATTTGTCAAAATTCAATAAAAAGATCAAAGTTCACGTTCTGCTGCAAAAGTAGATGAATGATTCTTCCACATCAAATCTTGGTAAAAGATTAGGCCAAGTTGGTATTATTAAGAAGGAAGAAGACTTGATATCATAAGAGGCACGGAATTTACAACAGAAATATTGACTCCAAAAATTCATCATGCAGTAGGGGAGTGAGAGCTGGGTATCGTGATGGTAGATAGAGGATGAGGTGGTAGCAAAGATAGATTGAAGAAAGAGTTTTTTTAGTTGATTGTTATCAAATTTTGTAGAAAATCATAAAAAGACACACATTGTTGTAACAAGGTCTTTTCTTTTTTGAATTAAATTTAACATTCAATTCAAAAAAAAAAAATCATTATGAAAAATCTATTGTTGAAAAACTGGTCTCATTATAATCAAATGGGCCAAAAATGTTAAAAGAGTATCTACAACATTCAAAAAATAATATTTACAAGCACCTTTTGGTTAGTAGTTTACATTTTTTTTTTATGGTTTCATTTATGGGTATCGTCTGAAACCTAGATTTATTTCTTGGCTGGGAATTTACCCTTAATCTTCTGAACCTCCTGTGTTTCTAAATAAAACGCCTTGGCAAGCAAGTCATCAGGAATCGGAGGGTTAGCACCAAAAAGAGACGGTCCAACACCTTGAGCCCCAGAGTTCTGACTATCAAAAGCAGCGAGCACAGAAGCAGGAGCATTGTTAGGATTCTGCTGGAAATGGAGAAGACCTCTGGGGAATACAAAGACGTCTCCCTTGTTGAGATGTTTGGAGATGAGTTTTCTAGTGGTGGTCAAGAATCCAACGAAAAGACGTCCTTCTAGGACGAATATGGCTTCAGATGCTCTGGGGTGAAGATGAGGCGGGTTGAGTCCGCCTGGTGCGTAGTCGACCCGAGACATGGATAGTCCCAAAGTGTTGAGGCCAGGGATTTTCTCAACGTTGGCACTTGTAACGGCTGAGCCCATTGTGGGGTTTGTGGTGGTTGCAGCATTGGCTAAGCCTGCGAAGTAGAAGTCATCTGGTGTTACTTGTGCTGGGTCTTTGCATGGGTATCCGTTGACTTTTTCACCTAATAAGAACGTGATTAAAGTCAACAACAACAACATTAATAAGTTGTAAGAAAAATTAGTGATTCTAGTTCATATATATACATATACTTAACAAATACAAAAAAGAGACGTATCCTCTTTATTATTTAAAAATGTGGCATGAATCTACTTTATTCCAGAATATAAATGTTAGAAGAACATATAAAGAGAGATATGATACCATTGAGATCAGCAACACAAAAATCTTGGAGCATGTTTGATTCGGCAAAAGCCGTGTGGGCAGCAGCCACAAGCAAGATGGTAACAAAAAGATAAATCATGGAAGTTGCCATTGTTGGTTGTTGTCGAGAAATGTTATTGTTGAATTTGAAAATATCCTTCTACCTTACTTCGCAATTTATATATCCATGTCAAGAAGATCTAACAATGGAGAGTAAACAAATAGGGAACATAGGCTCGTTAATTTTAAACCTTTACCATAATTAGGTTTAGTTTAGGTGTTCTGATCGTTGGTTTATAATTGGTGATTAAAATGGCTCTTGAATGTTTGGGACATCAATTAGCCTATAGTTATAGGTTGACACTCGCCATAAATACACCTTCAAACCCTAATAATTAACAATCTTGAAATGGTTAAAAGAGTGGACAATGATGTTGGTTGCTCATTGGTTATAAAACTCAATAGGTTTATTTAGGGTATTTTTCTATTTCTATCCAAACAAATCAGAGTTTTAAATTGGCTAAAGGTGAACAAAATCGAATTTATCTACCCATGCATTTGCATGATCATAAGATATATAATATAAAACTTGTATGGGGGGGCAACTACGTACAAAATTAGAATAGAATATGGGACTAAATATATTCATAAGTTTTTGTATAATGAAACAAATTCATTCCTCAATAATGTAGCAAGTAGAGTCCATATATAAAATGATAGCTGAATACCAACTAAGTAATTTATTCACAATATATTTATAAACGTGCATCCAAGCACGTAGATACTGTAATCTCTTTGATTATTTAATACTGATCAAAGACAACCTCAACATTATTACAATCTGTCATCTCGTGTCTTCACATGTTTCCAATAACACCTTCTCTTCTTTCTCCATCGTTCAAATTCCACTAATCCATCATGACTGTGAAGGTAACTAACCTATTACCATTAACCAGTGTTCTCAAACCTAATGATTCTATTTTTGTGTGTTCTTATTTTCTATGTGGTTTTGAGCAGAAAGTTGAGATCAAGGTGGATATAAACTGTGGGAAATGCAATAGCTCAATCTTGGAAGCAGTCACAGTGATAGAAGGTACTAAGAATAAAGTCTTAAAACAATCAGTTCTCTAACATATCATGTTTACTAAAACATGAGATTTTGATGCAGGTGTGAATCATATTTCATTAGATGAAGAGAACAACATACTTACTGTGGTGGGGACAATGGATCCGGTCTGTGTAGCATCACGGTTGAAGAAAATTAAACAGAAACCTGTAATCATTAGCGTTGGACCACCACCAAAACCTCCTGAACCACCAAAGCCTCCAGAGCCTGAGCCAGCAAAGCCTCCAGAAGCGCCTGAGCTACCAAAGCCTCCAACACCACCACCTGAAAAACCAAAGCCTGTATGCAATTGCAAGCCTATGACTCCTTACTGCGCAAGTTGTGATGTTGTGTCTGTTACTACCTATGAAAGTGGAAGCGGCTGCACCATTCTTTGAGTCTTGTATTTATTACCTTAGTTACTACAACCTATATTTGTCAAGACTCGTTTCTTTTTCTAGAATGCTATTTTTAATAAGATATGTATTTTTGATGTTGTTTCTTATTGGAGAAATGTAAAATAAAACCCAAAGCAATGTTTTGCTCATAAGAGTTTACATGCAATCACAAAGAAATGATTTTCCTCTTTTGTTAAAAGAAACCATAAACGAAGCAATACTTAATGTGTGATTATAGTTCCACAATAAATGAAGCAACACTTAAAATGTGTTTTCTATATAAGAAAAGAAGAATAAAATAGGTTTTTATTTTTACATGTTGCAGCCAATAGAGAACAAGGTGAACGAGGAAGCTAAGTTGATGGAAAGAGAGACTGTTTTGCAGGAAAATGAAAGTGGTGAGAAGAAGGAAGCTGAGCAAGTGGAAATTAAAGAACCAACCATTGTTGCAGAGGTTGATACTGAGCTGGCGATGAGGAGATATCAGAAGAGAAGCAAATAGTGGAGAGTGTTGTTGAAGAAGACAACAAGGATAAGGAGGAGACAAAGGTGGGTTGATGTCTCGGGATCAAGAGATGAAGCAGGAAGCAAACAGGTGGGAACCAGTTGATGCTCACCTTGTTAGAGAAGTACCTTCAGAGACTGAAGAAGACGTTTCATCTCCTGCTGATGTCATTCAGAAGGTCATCACTGAAGAGAAGCATGTCCAAGAGAACGTGAATGAATCCAAAGATGTTGGTAACTAAACTAGCTACAGAAGATGAGAACATCATAAAAGATACTGAAGGCAAAAGCGAAGAGACTGCTACAGAATCAAAAGAGAAGGAAACTGAAGGAAAGAAACAAGAGGAAGCAATAATAGAGAAAGTAGTTGAGGTTGGAGAAACAGAAGAGAGCGATGAGCAGAAACAACAAGCAGAAGTTGCTGTGAAGCAAAAACATTCAAACAGTATCATGTCAAAGGTGAAGCAATCCCTTGTTAAGGCAAAGAAAGGCATCATTGGAAAATCTTCAAGCTCTAAGACTATCACTACTGAAGAATCCAAAGAAGAAACCAAAGGCAAGTGATAAAGAAGTTATAGCTTCCTTTAAAGTTTTTCAAGGTATTACAATTTTTTTTGCCTCCTGTGTGTGTAAAAACTAAAAACAGAACATTCGTTTTCTGTGTTTATGTCTTTGTGTGGTTATAACTTATATCTGTAAACCTACAAAGATTTGGCTTTGTGTGTTATGGATGTGTGTTGAGAAATTTCTTCAAGTAATTGTCATTGACGTAATCCAAGTAATGGGCCTTAATGGGCTTTGATGAGCCTTAATGGGCTTATATTGTAACCCAAGTAATGTCAAGTATAACTGGGGTACAAAATCATCAACAAAACCAACCGGTTAAGATGAATGTCGGCAGGATTGCTTCTATTCGGAAGGATAAGAACTGATTAGTTTCAAGAAGGAAGATGTTACCACTTATTTTATAACAAGAAAAAAACGACATAACCACCTTTGATTAGGACATCATATATATAAAGTAAGAAACACTTTTGATATGTGTGGTGTCAATTCGATGCCACGGTTATGCGTTGGTGTCGGCCATATTATTTTAATATTTTAATTGTTGAGTGTAACGAAAGCAACTTTAGGAAGAAATAACATATGCTATTATACTTGACAGACGAAGCCAGACTAGAATGATCCAAAGACCACACTATCACAAAGATCTACTGAAAATATCATTATTATTTTTTAACTTTCTTGATTTGCATCAAAGAGTATTCGATGCCAACTAAGCTTAGCTGTCATTAACATACATAATAGTTGTTGACCAAAAAAAACATACATGATAGTTGATTGGCTAGCTAATTAGTTTTCTCTAGAAAATATGGAAGTTGAAATGAAGCCAAAACAAGTCATACGTCAACAACCACGTACAATTTTGAGTTTTGTAGCATTCTTCAGAGTTTACAGCTCTTTAGTTTATCTTAAGAATGCTTAATTAATTACCGGTAATTGAAACGCAGACCGGTAAATAAGTTCATATCATACTAAATACGATATCCAAACCAGCCATCCATCTATATTAATGATGCAAAATACAATACAGTGAATACAAACCGAGTAATGAACACAGAGCATGGACTTGGCACGTGAGAGGACGGCCGGATAATGTGTTGATGGACCTGAAGGCATGTGAGAGGTCAACGTGTCATGTTACTGTTGCTAGAAGGTGTGAAAGTTATATGTAGCCATACCTCTCGCCGAACTCCACGGCGGAGATTGTCCCGGCCCACATTCCTATTCCGACAACAAAATGGTTTTTGAGCAGTATTGTATTGATAATGCGTTGTGCTCGGGCTACGTGTAGCTTCTGTGTTAAGCCATTTAACTTCCTGACAAGTACCATGAAGTTTAGTCAAATGTAAGTTTTTCATGATAGGTTTGTTATTTTTTCGTACACGCATCTATTATCCATGGCCATTAATTAAATTTCTCCTACATCACCTTCAATTAATATAATGATATAGTATTGCACAAAAATAGTGTTTAAGAAATAAAGGATATACTATTGCATATAATTTTTTCTTTTTTGGGTGCCCAAGAGATTATAGAATCACACAACAAGACAACCTCAACTAAATAATGTGACTCATCCCAATACTCATATATAGGACATTTTTAATATTTAAATATGAATAAATATGATATGCTGTTTTTATCATTTAGTTTGATTCAACAATAGATTTACTTAAAGAAAAGAAGGAAACAAATCAATAAATCATTAAGGTTTACCAATTTTTTTGTAAAACTATATACCTCAAAAGAAAAAGGGACAAAATACAGAGCAGGCACCACGTGGCTTGGCTCATATAATATTTCTAAAGTCAGGTCTATATATACTGAGATCATAACACGGAGAGTCAAGAATCCAAAATCATCAAGAGAAGTTCTATATAATTTTCTTACAAATTTAAACAGCTTGAAGATGAGTACCGCCACTTTCGTAGAAATCCTTTTGGCTATCCTCTTGCCTCCTCTCGGTGTCTTTCTCAAATTTGGTTGCAAGGTACATGTTATCTTCAGTTTGATTACTACTGTGTTATTTTCAGTCTTATAAAAACTCGATCGTATTAAAAAAATTGAGAATTTTATTAAATTTTTGTTTGCAGGTTGAGTTTTGGATATGTTTGATCTTGACGCTGTTTGGTTATCTTCCCGGGATCCTTTACGCTCTTTATATCATCACCAAGGACTGATTGTTCCTATCTCCGATCTGTTCTTTCCTCTCGGTCTCCTTGTAAGCTTCTCTCTGCGATCTCTCGCTCTCGATATGTATCTAATATAATTGTATTCACATACATGCATATGTGATGGCTACACAACGAGATTTACATAAAGATAAATCATCTTTGATTTAGTGGACATAGTTTGGTATATGTTAGGTGAACCACGTTTTCTAAGTTATAAAGACTCCCTAACCCTGATAAGAAATTAGTGAGATATTGTTAATGTATCATTTTCGCAAAACCATCGAATAATAGCATCAAGAGAGGTTAAATTTTTTTTTTTTTTTGTCAACGAGGTCAAAGTTACATTATTAAATACTTTTCATGTCCCATTTAAGTTTTTATTAATATAAGCAATTTACTGACCAAGTTTAATGTTACATTGTGTAGGAGGAATAGCATGTTTCGTCGTCGTGATTCTTACATGGGACTGATTCATCATTTGTTTTTATGTTATGAGTATTTAATCATGATTGTTGTATTTGGATTATTATAAACTTTGTGCTGATATATATGAAGAAGAATTCGTTGGTTTATGTGAGGAACTTTTTTGTTTCGTGGTAAAATGTTGAAATTTTAGTAGAGTAGGTTTGAATATTGGACCACTATACTTATCACAAAATAAAAATAAAAATATTGGACCCCCATTTAAAAAATTTAACCTGCTTTATATAAAATTTCATTCACATGTCTTATCTCGTCAAAAGCAAGTTTGTATCATAGTTGTTAAACTCGCGTAGTCACGTGGTCCATGAGAAATACAACACAATCAAAATCATCTCCACCAGTTGTTAGCAACCCCACATAAACACAGTTTCTGTGACACGTTAGGCGAAATATTATTTCGTTTTTGGCACTCCTAATGCTAATTAGTAATTAGGTAACTATAATATCTCGTAATATCCCTTCCGCCCTTGCTAAATCAAAATGGAATAATTCTTCATTTAAGCTTAAAGAAAAAAAAAACGAATAAAAACAAAAACGGCAAGCGCACCATGTGGCTCATAAATAGCTCTATATAGTGTGAGATACGTGAAGGAGAGAGTAAAGAAGAAAACACACACACTTTGGATCTTCAATTATTTTCTCAGTAACTTCAGAAAGATCTTTAGAAAAAAATGGGAACAGCTACTTTCATAGATATTCTTCTCGCTATCCTCTTGCCTCCTCTTGGTGTCTTTCTTAGATACGGTTGCGAGGTAATTACTTCTTTTTAATTTTGTTTGATCTTCTTCATGATTAAACGGATTTTAATAGTTACAGTTTCTTCATCAAGTTGTTCTTTTCAAATAATATAATCACAAAAATTTAAATTGGAATTTTGTTATATTTTATTGCAGGTTGAGTTTTGGATATGTTTGGTTTTGACGCTCTTTGGGTATCTTCCTGGGATCCTCTACGCCCTTTATGTCCTCACCAAATGATTTACCATCTATCCTCTCATCTTCCCTGTTCATCTCCTTGTAAGCTTTTTCTCTTTAGTCTCTCTTTGTCTCTCCTATAATATATGGTTACCTACATATATACATGACCATGGAACGAGATTTAAGAAGAGTCATCTTTTTATATAGTTTTTGTTTAGTGATTTTTCATTGGGAAATTCATGTTAGGTGGTGAACCTATCTAACAATATTTTGCTGTGAAAATGATCATTTTTAAGTTAATTTAGGTAAGGTGTTGCTTACTAGTTACTAGTGACTTCGAAAATGACTTAACTATAGTGATAGAGCTTAGAAATATATAGCTTAAAATATTTGCTGGGAATTTCAATATCTTGTTCATTTGCAAATTTACAAGTACGATATTTTTTCTGACAGGTTTTCATGTGTTGTTATTGTGCAGGAACAACTGTTTTTTGTTTTGTGTTCTCCTCTCTTTGTGTGACATCGTTTCTTTTATCAGGAGTTTATCCTTGTTGTGTGCTGTATATTTTCTGTTGATTTAAAGAAGAGATCCTTTGTTTTGTCTGAAGAACTTGCTTATTCAGTTTTTTTTTTCATTCATATAATAGTTTTTTTCCCTGTCGTTTCAAATTTTAATAAATAAATGCAAGATTGATAAAGCATAAAATCTTATATTAACAAAATCAACAAACATAATACTCCCTCTGTTTCATATTTTTCTATATAAAAACTCAATTATCTATATATATAATTATATTTCTACCAATAAAAAATTAAATTTTAATATAAAATTAATAAATTTTATATTGAAATGGAAAACAACACTTATTTTGTAACAAAAATTTTTCACTACAACAACCCTTAATATAAAACTGAGGGAGTAGATAATAAAGCTCACACACACAAAAGAGCCGAAGCATAATTCAAAACATTTTCAAAGTAGTGATCTTCCCTTTGAGCAATGAAAAAAACTCAACACTAATGGTCCAATACAACTCCAAGAGATCATCATCCCAAAGCATCAATGTTGATGAGAGCTTAATGGATTTTTTAATGTTAAAAATTTGGAGTGGAACTACTAAGTTCGAGTTGTATCACACAGTTATCCATATAGACCAAACTAAGATTGAATGTGAAAATCGATGATTCTAATTCTTAAAAAGTTTAAAATATATTCCTACATCATTCACAAATATAAAAAGACATTCGCAGATCATATTTTCACAGATAACGTGAGGATGGATAGCCGTAGATTAGATTTTGTAGATAAGCTTCAACACTTGTCATCTCATTTAATCAAAAATAAACACTTGTCTCACCAATATAATACTTGTGGCTTAGCATGAGTAAGCACTAATTAATGGGTATAGTTAAGTAATTATTCCTACTCAATTAATGCTTAACAATTTAAAGCTAAAATTAGCATTTCTAGCTACAATAGCCAGCAAAGTGTGACTATATACAGCCTGTCGACCCTTCACCTCTATCAACATAAAGATTTTTAACCATTTTCAAAACGTTATTATATATACATCTCTAAAAATTGTAAGAACAAAAACAAATAGACTATTGTGGTCATGACCAGGAAGAAGGTAAATCTAGCTTACATTTCAATAACTCGTTGAGGAATAAACACTATAGATGATAGTAATCGTGGTAACTTGTATGAGTTTATTGATGGACATCTCAAGAAACTTTATCATCATAGAAACATAACCCTTATAAATTCGCATCTTGAAACCGGTGAATCTTCCTCAATGGCTATGGCCATGGACATGCCACCAATCTCTATGGCTGAAGCGGGCTCTTCCTCTTTCTTCAACTTCCCTCAACAAACCAGTGAGTCTCAACCTCTAGTCACTTCAGACCATGCACCAGAACATATTAGTTCTCATGGAAGCCAGTTTCTGAATGTCCTAGCCTCCAATGATGTGCAGTCTACAATCCCAACAAACCAGGGGATAGATCAAGTTCCTTCTCTTGGCAACAACTTTTTGAGTGTACCAATCTTCAATCCTCCTCAGCTAACCAACAAGATGCAGCAGCCTATAATCACTTCGAACCATGGATCAGTCCATGTTGATGCTCTTGCAATAATCTCCTCTAATTTATCAACCATGGAGTTAATACTCAAGTTGTGAATCAGGTTTGTGTTTGTGATTAGCATCCATGTATTTCAAATCATAACCAATATCATCAGCTACATATTGTGTTTCAGGATGAAGTTTACTATCCACTAAATCAACAAGATTGGTATGCTGAGGAGATGATGAAACATTCTGAGCTAACATACTTTCCTTGAATGGAGGAAAATCATCATTACAATCATCGCCAATTCTAAAGCATATTCATCGATCCAGTGGATCGACGCCAATGTTAACAATATTCCTATGTTATCTTTCAAAACCAGTCTTTGATTTGATGAGTCTTATCTTTTTAGTTTGTTAAGTTTTGAGTTTTCAAATTTATGTCTTATCTACCTTGTCGGAAATGCTAGTGGTACAATATGAGTTCAGAGTGAGACTCTAGAGTCATTACTTTGGGCATTGCTTACCTTTCTATCTTGTTATCCACCATTTTTGGTGGAGTTGAATTCTTTTTAATCTAATGAATGAAGGAGTTTGACCCCAAAAAAATCAGTAAAGTTAAATCTTTAACCCAAAAACAACAAGGTTTTGAAGATTATTCTCATATATCCGAGTTATGAATTTATTATATGGAAACATATATCTATATATACTATATATGAACAATGTTTGGCCAATTCTTCACATATATATATTGGAATCTGAATTGAGATTTTTTTATACTACATGAATTTTATTCAGATAATCACACTATTTGTTCTATTTCAAATAAAACCCTTTAAACCCCCATAAAATCTTAAATTTACCAATATTATTAGCTTGAACTAGTAACTAAGCAGCGTCCAGCAATATTGTGAATTATTGAAAATGGATTTCATTCCTTCCACAAGACTTATCTTATATTACAGATAATTAAAAATGTATAGTTTTGAAAAAGGTATCAGTATAATTAAAAGGCGGAAATCAGCACAAAAACAAAAAGAAAACGATAGAGAATCAATGTTCAAGATCTAAGACTTATTCGGTACTACTGTAATAGGGTTACTCGTGACTTACAGAAAAAGACTTTAAACCATTTATGGAATAATTATTTTTTTGTTTGTTCATCATTTTATCTCCTATATCATTTTGTAGTAAATTATGGAGTGGGACTGAAGATGGTCTTACACGACCTAAACTTATTTCCGACGAACTAACAACCCACTTATACCACCTAAAATTATATACACATGTATATGCATCAATCATCAAAATGCTCTGCGTCAAGTAAGTATGAAGCTGTATTGTTAGTCTTTGTTCTTCTTCTTTTTTTCTTTTTTTTTTCTATTCTGAGTGCTTTTTAAAATTTTGTGGTGATCGAATCTCGTAGACTGAAACACTCACGAATCATGAGTTATATAGGTAACACTATGAAATCACTAGACTTGGAACCTTTTTTTTTAAACACCACTAGACTTGGAACAATATAATAAAATTAAAGAGTATATTGCTTAAAAGAATTGGCAGTAAAAGTAAGAGTGTATGAACCAAGAAAAAGGCTCAAAGTGAAGCAAAAGAGAAGGAGAGGAATCAAAGTACTCATATATTGTACCTTTTGTACAAAAAGACTGCAGCATTATGTGAGGGCGATAACTAAACAGGGACCTCCTCTCCATGCAAATAATATCAATCATATAAAGTTATAGATTCTACAGGCTGGCTTCAATATTTGTTTTTAGTTATTTATTCTTAAATGGTTCTCAGTATATGATCGATCTTCTTTGCCAAAATAAGAAGAAGCAAATACTCATACTTGTAAACCAAAGCAATGTTTATTTGGTTTAATTGGTTTATTTGAACTTATATATATAGCTATGTCATAATTCACAGCCTTCCAAATTGAATGAATTACTTGGTCTAAACTACTTAGTGATTAATTATGTTCTTAGTCAATGTGAGATTCATAACAAGCTACATTCTGAAATCTAAATTTGTGTGTTTTAGAAACTCATTAAATCGTGTTATTCCATATCATTCTTGGTAAAGATGAAACGCACATATGCTGGTGAATGGTGACAAGTCTTATATACTTACTCTCAAAAGTTGAACAAACATAGTTGTTTACGAGTTTTTTTGTTTTTATTCCCTTCTCTACATCTTTATATGATCATGACGATTTTAGGAACAAGAACTATACACATTGTAGAAAATTATTATTTTGAATTTGTTTAGTAACCATACACAACCAAAAAACTAGATGATGAAGGCAAGGGAAAATAATGAGAAGCTAGAAGAAGAGAACTGTAACGAAACGTCGATTATTAACAACAACAAATAAGACAGAATCAATAAACTCTCATAAAGACACATCAAATAAATAAAAAACAATTTACATATAATCAAGTTATTCATCGTTCATCATCATGCCTTCTCGGATTGGTAAGGAGAGAGAGTTTGACGCTCAGACTCAGAGACACGAGTTGCATGGAACTTGGCGATAAAAGCAGAAGCCTTACGGTCGATACCTGGTTCAGCAACACAATAACGTTTGTCTTCATCACTAGTCATTGCTTTGCGAGTGTAAACGGAGTCATCCCAAGAGGCGTCTGCTTCCACTCTGTGAGACCTTCGTGGCTTAAAGAAGCTGAAGAGAGAAAACCTCTTGCTACTGTGTAATCTGTTTCCTCCCATTAGTATTTGTTCTTGATTTTTGTTGGTTTTGTTGGTTTTGGAAGATACACAAAAGAGACGAGAGAGGTTTTAAATTAGAGATTGTGTTTAATGTGTCGATGATTTAAGTTGAGATGTGGGGTTTGCGCATGTATTTATAAGGAATATGGCTCACCAAAACATTAACGAGTGGACCGATTATATAACAGTTAATTTAACCGGTCAAATTGAGATGGTATTATTTATTCTTTTTTTAATAAAAATATAATTCTTTTGGAACCAAATCTTTTTTTTTTGTTTTATTATTAGTTTTCATTTAATTGGAAAATTCTCTCACTATTATTATCTAAATAAAACATACCCTTACTTTCTTTTTATTTTCTTTTCCCGTCAATCTTAGCAACTCTTGCCTAAATAAGACCACGTTCATTTTCCAAAACATTTTTCATTTTACTAGCTAAATCCTGAACTAGACCTAAATATCTTTTTGACCGACGAATTATGAGCGGTCAATAATATTTTGGAATGGGAATACACGTTATGATTGGAAAATCATTCTATTTTGAACCCTACCGTTTGAAAGATAATTCTCTAAACATTTAATTATGTTTTGCCACAGTCCACGCCACGTCTCAAAACATTCCACCAAAGAACCAAAATATATTCTGAGTAAAAAATATATGTTCTCAACCAAATTGGTTGCACTGAATCTCTCGTAGTTTGTGATTTTTCACTGAGCTTTCTAAAAATCTTAATGGAGTAAAAGATAGTTATGAGCAAAGTTATTCAGACATTTGTATCTCGTATATTGCAAACTTGTATGTAATCAAACCAATTAACACATTTTGTTCATATAAATTGTTATTTGTAAATGTGTCAGAATTTTCTTTTTTAAATGTGTCCGAATTTCAACATGATCAACGATAAGAACTGTAATACATCAGTATGATTTGAATGACTCTTTGAACTCAAGTATCATGTTGAATGACTACATGTATTGTTCGGTAGTATATGTGGTTCATGTAACTTAATTTAACGTAAGTGGGGGAAGTTCATCGTTTTCACAATAATATAGAGATTTACTAGTGATTGCATATATACGTCAGAATGAAATACTACTAGATTCAAAAGTCTAAAATTTGGTGGGATGCAGTATTATTAAATAAGATTAAACAAAAAAAAAACAAAAAAAAAGGTAGAGAAGAGTACACAGTCAAAATAGAAGTAAAAAGGAATCTATTTGGAGAAACAAAGACTAAATATTTTATTAAGAAAATAAAAGTTATTCCGTCTTGTGGAAGAATATATCCAACAACTCTATAACTAGAAGCTATATATATAATCAATAATTAATACATACATAATGCCACTATTCATAAGAAAATATCCTAATCTTCTTTGATAATCTTTCACCTATAAACTGCTTTTATTTTAGCTGTAGACAGAGCTAAGGACTTCACCTCCATCAGAATTCTTCTCCCAGTTTGACCAGAGCAAATTAAAACGGAACATATATTTTTATTTGGAATTTGTTGGTCTACCGGTCTCGAATCTGGTAGTAGGAATATAAGATGGGTCGTAACTTGCACGTTACCAGAAGGTCTAGAAGAACCAGAAGTTTAGAAGATAATAATACAGTTCGCACTACTGGTAAAGAATGAGATTCATTAAGTTTACTTAATATGATTTTGTTAGCGTTAAAAAGGACTAAACAGAAGGTTTACATCAATCTAGGATGTGATGACATTGAACTTTCATTTCTTGTACTAACAGTTAAATCGTACTACTCCCTTGAATAGGGTAAAAAAGGAGCAGGCGTGCAGTTAACTACTCTCAGATTTGATTTTGTAACTATGTTGTTATCTACTTTAACCCATAAAAAAGAAAAGTAAAAATGAGAAAATTAGCACATGCTTTAGCTCGAACTCGAATGTATCTGAGTGGCTGCTGGTGGAGACGAGTAAACATAATATCGTATTTTCTAATTTATTTTGAAATCTACAAATTAACCCCTACAATAATACCAAGTTTTCTGATATATAATATTTATTAAAGTTAAAACTCTTTCATCTTGACTAAAAAATACTTAATCACATTGTACATTTATATTAATATGTGTTAAACTTATTTTTATCATACATGGACATCGTTTTTAATATTGTAGTAAATTATTTTCTTAAACTTCATATACGATCTAATTAGTGTATTAACCTTGATAAAATCTCTTTAATCTTAATGCAATTGTGCATTAAAACAAAAATACCATTTTTTCTAATTTATCTTGAAATACATGGGTTAAAACCTACGAAAAGATTGAATTTTTTGATAAATACTATCTATTCTATTTCGCCTCTGTAGTGTTGTTTAAAAATACATAACCACACTTCAAATTTATATATATGTATGATAAACTTATTTTCATGGTACATCTTTTCTAATTTTTCAGTGAGTAATATATTTAAACTTTGTATACCACCTAATAAGTGGAGTAATCTCTATAAAAACTCAATGTCTGTAGAAACGGAAACACCTAAGATCAGAAAACCTTTTATTCTTCATACTATGTCAGTGAGTGATGGATAATTGATTAAAAAAAATACCATATTTTCTTATTTATCTTGAAATATATGGGTTTAACCCCTACAAAAAGCCGAGTTTTTCAATAAATGTTATATATAGGTCTCTTTAGTTTTGTTTAAAAACACCTAACCAAATTCAAAATTTATATTAATGTTATAAACTTATGCTCATTGTACATGGGCATCATTTCTAATTTTTAACCCAAGAATTTAATAAAATTCATATACCACCAAAATCAATGAACTAACCTTATGAAATCTCTATTTTCTAGAGAACTTTAGACAATTCGGGTATAAAAAATCTTTGATATTCATCCTATATCACTATTGGATGCATCTATGCATAAATATAAAAATTTAATATTTTCTAATTTATTTTGAAAACTGTGGGTTAATCCCTACGAAAAGATCGGGGTTTCCGATAAATTCTACTTGTACTTAAGTTTAGCCTCTTTAATTTTGTTTAAAATATATAACCACATTAAAAATTATTATAGTGTATCCTAAATTTATTTTTAAGGTACATGGACATCAGTTATAAATTTTCAACGAGTAATTTAATAAAACTTTATATATCACATAAATCAAGGAACTAAACTCTATGAAACCTCTATAATCTAGCGAAATTGGGACAACAAAGGTGTTAGACATCCTGATCTTCATCCTACATATGTGATGAATGCATCTATGCATTAAAAGAAAAATAGCGTATTTTTCTAATATATCTTGAAATCTGTAAAAATTGATTTTTTCCGATAAATTATATTTGTACTTAAGTTTAGCCTCTTTAGTGTTGTTTGAAATATCTAAACCTATTAAAAAATTAAACTAACGTATCCTAAATTTATTTTCATGGTACATGGGCATCCGTTATAATTTTCCAACAAGTAATTTAATAAAATTTTATATATCACATAAATCAAAGAATTAAACTCTATGAAATCTCTAGTATCAAGAGAAAATGGGTCAACAAAGGTGTCAGAAATCCTGATCTTCATCCTATATATTTGAGGAATGCATCTATGCTTTAAAAAAATACCGTATTTTCTAATTTATCTTGAAATTTGTAGGTTAACCCTTACAAAAAGATCGATTTTTCTGATAAATAATATTTACTGAAGTTTAAGCTCTTTCATCTTGACTAAAAAAATTCCTAATCACATTACACATCTATATTAATGTATGTTAAACTTATTTTCATGGTACATAGACATCATTTTTAATATTTTACTAAGTTATTTTCTTAAACTTCATATACGACCTAATTAGTGTACTAACTCCGATAAAAAATTCCAAAAACTTAAATGCCCAAATGCAAAATTTTCAGATGATGTGCTTATATACATGGTTATGAATGTACTTAAACAAATGTATTATGTTTAAGCAATGTAATTCTTTACTTTCTAATCGAACATCAGAATTCTTAAATACATGCAAATCATCAATTCATGCATAAAACGTTAATTATGTCGAACATAAACTTGTATCATGAACAATCATTATAACGGATGTAACCTAAGTGTCGGTATCAAACTTTTTTATATAATCTAAGTATACGAAATTATAGGACATGAATTACATATTTATAGAATAAAGATAATCAGAAGTATAGTTTTGTTAGAATGAACTTTTATTCTTCAATATTTTTTTAGATTAGTGAAATTTTTACTTGGAAAAACTTATGGACATATACTATTTATAAGTCTTTAAAATTCTATATGAATAATTACAACTTTTCAAGTTAAAGTTAATTATTTTAATGAATAATCATAACTTTCAAATTATTGGTAGTGAATAGTCACAATTTTTCAAGTTATAATTAGTTATTTTTATGAATAGTCACAAATTTCAAATTAAAGATAGTGAATAATAACAGTTTTCCAAATTAAAATTAGTTATTTTATGAATAATCACAACTATCTAATTATAAGTAATTATTTTAAATGATACATTTAAATTATATATTTGAATAGACGCATCATTTTAAAAACACATTTATTCTATAAATATTAACTATTTTTAAAAGTAAGACACATTATCTCAAAAAAAAAAAACAGTTTAATTACATAAACTAGATTTTGAACCCGCACATCCGTGCGGGTATTTTTTCATTTTATAAAAATATAACAATTTTTTTCAAATATAGAAGATTTATATTCTATTCTTATATATTGTATAATTGTATAATTTTAATTATTTTTATATAATATATTGTTGTAAGTTTTAAAATAAAAAAAATATTTATATATAATTTATTATATAATGTATTTGTTGTGAGTTACAAAAATATATGTTAATTTTTTTTGTAAAAAAAAATGTTCTATGATTTAATAACTTTAATATGTTTTAAAAGGGAGTGATATTTATTTATTTATTTGAATAAAAGAAAATTTTTAAAACAAAATATTTTCCTTTTACCAATTTAATATATTTTATATTCATTTCACATAGCATTTTATTTTAATATAATATAGAATATAACTAAATTATAAAATATAACAATTTTTATTTTAATTAACAGTAATATAGATATTTATATATATTAATCACGAAATTAAATAATGCATATTTTATAAAAATATTTAAACTTCTTAGTAAGATCTTGTTAGATATTTTCTCAACAAATTTATTACTAATATCTTATTAATTA
>CAKOAT010180710.1:229539-249311 GCA_932364175.1 Eruca vesicaria subsp. sativa
CATTTTGGCTATTTTCTCAAATCTAATTTTTATTTTCAATAGAAAGACATAATCTTCCATTTAAATGGAATTCACAATATTTAACATTAATTAAGATTATAATTATTAATAAATATTCTTCAAATAAAAATCTCCAAAAAAATGTCAGTAAGGTTTTCCAAATTGGATAACCAATAGAAATCAACTACGTACACATATTTAAAAGAAAAAAAAAATCCTAAGAGTTGTCGAACCTCTTCCTTCTTCATCTCCGTGCAACTTCCGAGAATTCAATCATAATAAAAACTTCAATATCGGATTAGGGTTTTTCTCAAATTCTCCAAAACTCTGAGGTAACTAAATCGCTCCTTCTTATAAGCTAATTTGAACATTATATATAAAAACTATTCTGTTTTACTGTTCCTGTTGCCAAAACATATGGTTATCAATCTTAGGGTTTACGAAGATTAAGCCTTCTAGAATTTGGATTGAACCATAAAGTTCAAAACTTTACCTCTCTTTCTCTGTTAAAAAAAAAAAAAATCGAAATTGTTTAGTTTTTGCAGTTTAGTGATTCTTATTGTTTCCATTGAGTAGTGTTGGTTCAAGTTTCTGCAGCTAAAGCTTGATTTGGTTAGGTTTAGAATCTGAAAAGTTTCAGTCTTTGGTTATGACATTGCTTTGCATCGTTCTGTTTTTAGTTTGATCTCTGTTTCAGCCTCTCTGTTCATTAAGGTTGTCTCATATCTAAAAGGTTTGGCACTTGTTGCAGGACATGTCAGGGAAAGGGGTGATAGCAATATGTATCTCTGGTGGACAGTTTGTGACAGAGAGAGGAGGAGCGTTAACTTACAGAGGAGGCGATGCTCATGCAATAGATGTAGACGAGGAGATGAAGTTTCAAGACTTTATCTTAGAGATTGGGGAGATGTTTAACTTTGACGCTACCACAGTTTGTCTCAAATACTTTCTCCCTGATAACAAGAAGACTCTTATCACCGTCTCTAATGATAAAGACTTGCAACGGATGGTTAAGTTTCACGAGAACTTAAACAGTGCTGATGTCTATCTTATTCCTGAAGAATCTGCTCCTCCTGAGGCTAGTAGGTAAGCACAAAGCCTCATTATCATCAGGGCCGGTCCTTCGATTTTGGAGACTGTAGATGTAATGCTATAGGCTAATGCTTGGTTTTTGAGAGTTTCTTTTTGTTCTAACAGATCTAGCAGAACGACATTGTCTGAAGCTATCCCACCAGTTCCTTTGGACAACATGATGGATGATGACACAACAGGACCAGAAGATCTTCCCCTTTCAGTCTCAGCTCCTCCTGTTGTAACCATGGATCAAGTCATGGACCAAGCTGCAGATTCACAGATTGACCTTATAACTCCACCAGATATAATCTCATCGATGGTTCTTGATGTCCAGAATCCCACAGGAGATATTCTCACAAAGGCAGGAACACAGCAATGGCAGAACACAATCACAGGCCTTGGACAGAGGTTTAAAAACGTCAACGAGTTTCGCGAAGCACTGAGAAAATACGCTATTGCAAATCAGTTTGGTTTCCGTTACAAGAAGAACGATAGTCACCGAGTAACTGTTAAATGCAAAGCAGAAGGTTGTCCTTGGAGGATTCATGCTTCGAGACTATCAACCACTCAGCTGATATGTATCAAGAAGATGACTCCTTCACATACCTGTGAAGGTGCAGGTGGTATCAACGGTCTTCAGACTAGTAGGAGCTGGGTTGCAAGCATTATAAAGGAGAAGCTGAGAGTTTTTCCTGACTATAAACCGAAAGATATCGTCAGTGATATTAAGGAAGAGTATGGGATTCAGTTGAACTACTTTCAAGCTTGGCGTGGGAAAGAGATAGCGAGAGAACAGCTTCAAGGATCATACAAGGACGGTTACAAGCAGCTTCCGGTTTACTGCGAGAAGATTATGGAAACTAATCCAGGTAGCCTCGCTACATTCACAACCAAAGAAGACTCAAGCTTCCACCGTGTTTTTGTGTCATTCCACGCCTCTGTTTATGGTTTTCTAGAGGGTTGTAGACCGCTAGTGTTTCTTGATAGTATGCCTTTGAAGTCAAAGTATCAAGGGACTTTGTTAGCTGCAACTTCTGTGGATGGGGACGATGAAGTGTTTCCTCTAGCGTTTGCGGTTGTTGATTCGGAGAGTGAGGATAACTGGGAGTGGTTCTTGCTTCAGCTGAGAACTGTTATGTCCTCCACGCCTTGCCCTATCACTTTCGTTGCGGATAGGCAAAAGAGTCTCCAGGAACTGATCCCAAAAGTGTTTGTTAACTCGTTTCACGCCTACTGCTTAAGGTACTTGACTGATGAGCTCATCAGAGACTTGAAAGGACCGTTCTCACACGAGATCAAACGGATAATAGTCGATGACTTTTACTCAGCAGCTTATGCACCAAGACCAGACTCATTTAATGGATATTTAGATAAAATCAGAGGCCTCTCGATGGACGCTCACAACTGGATCTTGCAGAATAGCCAGCCTGATCACTGGGCCAACGCTTACTTTCCTGGTGCTAGATACAACCACATGACTTCAAACTCAGGTGAACCGTTCTTCACATGGGCTTCAGACGTTAATGATCTACCAATAACTCAAATGGTTGATGTGATCCGAGGGAAGATCATGGCAATGATTGACGTGAGACGTATCAACGCAGCCGAGGCTAATGGAAGATTAACTCCTTCCATGGAGATAAAGCTAGAGAAAGAGTGTGTAAAAGCGCAAGCTCTTCATGTAACTCCATCAACAGATAACAATATGTTTCAAGTCCATGGAGAGACGTATGAGGTTGTGAACATGGAGCAGTGTGACTGTAGCTGCAAAGGTTGGCAGTTAACAGGCTTACCGTGTCACCACGCCGTTGCGGTTATAAGCTGTAATGGACGTAGTCCTTATGACTTTTGTTCTAGGTATTTCAGTGTTGACAGTTATAGGTTGACTTACTCTATGTCTATAAGTCCGGTTCCTTTGTTAGAAGGAGAGATTTGTAGAGAGAGCTCAGGGGGTTCTGTGATGATGGTTACACCACCACCTACACGGCGGCCTCCGGGGAGGCCACCGAAGAAGAGAACACCTGCGGATGAGGTGATGAAGAGACAGCTGCAATGTAGTAAGTGTAAGGGGCTTGGTCATAACAAATCAACTTGTAAAGTATATCCTCTTCTTGAATGCTAGTTTTTATTTACTTTTTGATCAACTATTTTAAATTTAACACTTCTTTATGAGTTTAATTTGATTCAACAAAAATTCTTAAAATTAATCACTTGTGAACTTGTCTTAACTATAGTAAGATTAGAGAAATACATAACCAATAAGAATGGATTTATTTGTTCATTATAAAAAAAAAAATCTTTTGTTGACTTTGACAAGATCATAACCCTCAGAAACGAATCACTCTTTTCCTACTCACTACAAAGAATAAAGGGTTACAAAATAATCAGATTGAGAATGAATAACACTAACAAAACAGAGGAAGAAGATAGAGAAGAGTTGGTGTTTTTTCTCAGACTATTCCCTTTAGCTTTTGTGTTTACAAGTAACAAAAAATAATTAAATCACAAGCCGAGCCAGGGACACTGGTTCCTAGCATGTTCAGGTACTAACTTAGCCACCATCTCCAGAGACACACCCTTAAGCTCTGCATTCACACAAACACATTAATAAAAGAGTATGAGTTTAATTAAAGTCACTCTTCTATATGATGCTTTTGAGCTTTTTATAACTCAACAAGAATGTGATTAGTACCATGAGGCTTGAAATTGAATAACGGTGGAAATAAACGTCCATTAGGCAACCTTGCATTGGGATCTCTAAGCTCGTCAAAGAAGGGGTGGACCAATACATCAAGCTAAGTGGCAAGGACACAAGTTTCAACAAAATAAGATAAAGAGAAGAGAGGTTTTGCAGAAATGAAAGAAGGTATGGTAAAGAGAAGTTGCAATATACATACAGCAGTGAAACGGAGATTGGGACAGTACTGAAGAAGCCTTGACACTAAATCAACAGCTTCTGGAGGCATCCTCTTGTGAAATGTCTGTATTTCCAATGAGCAATGGTTTCAGTAAACAGCTAGTTGAATAAGTCATTTAAATTTTTTAAAGCTCATGTTTAACCTTATGCCATGGATGAGCTTTAATCTGTGGGAACTTGAACTCTTTGTAATTTGGGTTCATGCATTTGATTTCTTCCCTTGTTGGTGTTCCCAAAACCTGTTCAGTTCATGAATATAATAATCATTACACAACATTTATAAGTGTAACTCTGTACATTGTTAATAGATGTAATAATAATACCTTTATAATCTCTACAAGTTGATCAACACGGCTCTCACCAGGGAACAATGGCTACAACATAACAGACTGGTCAACCACTGAACTAGGATTTGAGATTTGAGAATATTTTATTACCTGTCCAAGAAGAAGCTCAGCGAGAACACAACCTGCAGACCAGACATCAATGGATGTAGTATACTCAGTGGCTCCAAAAATAAGCTCAGGTGCTCTGTAATACCTTGAGCATATATATGAAATGTTTGGCTCTCCTTTAACCTGTTTCAAAAGTCAGCATTTATCGAATAAACAGTTGAGTTCCTCTGCTTCAAAGACAGATTCATCAAACTCACCAACATTTTAGCACTTCCAAAATCACATAGCTTCACTTGATGAGTATTTGGATTCACCAACAAGTTTTGAGGTTTTATGTCGCGATGACACACGCCTATACATCGGTGAATGTAAGATAAGGACCTGAATATCTGCCAGTACATAATAAATCTCCAATAAGACAAAGGTTAAAAGATTATAATCAGACAATTCAAATACTAATGTCTACCTGATAAGTGTAGAGTTTGGTGTAAACAAGAGGCATTCGTTGGTTAATGTTGCTGTAGTGTTTGATAACGTGGTGAACTGTCTCTGGAACGTATTCAAGAACCAAGTTGAGGTAAAGCTCGTCTTGCTCGGTTGTTGAGAAGAAGCAGTGTTTCAAAAACACTACGTTAGGATGGTCAAATAGCCTCATTG
This sequence comes from Eruca vesicaria subsp. sativa, assembly GCA_932364175.1. Taxonomy (NCBI): domain Eukaryota; kingdom Viridiplantae; phylum Streptophyta; class Magnoliopsida; order Brassicales; family Brassicaceae; genus Eruca; species Eruca vesicaria. Next base: position 234,583 of record CAKOAT010180710.1, read on the forward strand.
TTTGTAACTCACGGTTCTTGTATCTCCGATCTTGTAAGACTTTCTTTATTGCAACTATGTCTCCTGTTTCTAAACATTTCGCCTGAGAAGAACCAAAAAGAAAATGATATCATGTCTCAGTTGCAAAGACATATGGTTACTCTGAAGAAAGAAGACTTACTTGGAACACAACTCCAAAGGCTCCTTGTCCAACAGCTCTCTCTGCCATGTAACTGATTGTCTGAAGTTTAACATCCAAGAAAATGCAATTAGATACTGATACTCTAATGAACTACTTAAGAAGGATCATAAACCTGTTTTGGTTGGCCATTTCTTCCACCTATTGCAGTTACTATTATATTACCAGTCTCTGTTAAATTGCCATATACAATTGTATCTTCCATTTCCTGGTGAAACATCAACCAAGTCAGTTAACAAGAGAGAAAGATAAATGTGATTCATCATCAAAACCAGAAAAACAGAAAAAAGAGATTATACTTTATCATCTTGAATTCTCATGTGGGTCATCTCCTCATTTAACCTATCAACATCAGTAACGTTTCCAATAAATTCTCTAACCACAGCAATAGGATCTATGCCCATGGTGGCCATTCCAGTAACTCTGCCTTTTTCAGGTCAACCCTGTAGCAAAGTGTGATGGTTTAGAGCACATCTTTTATAAACCATATCAACATGGAAACTTTGTGATTTTTAAGGAGATAATGGAGGCAATTAGCACCTAAAAATAAGGGTTTACAACGTAATTAGGAAAATGGAATCAATTTACATAACCATAAAAAAAAGATAGTAAATTTCAATCAAACAAGAGAAATTTGATACTCAGATAATCCAAATTCAAATCATACCAAAAATAAAAGAAAACTAAAATTTAGTTTTGATGATGATGATGAATCTGTCTCTTTCCTTTGGTGTAATGAATAATAAATGAATTAAATTGAAACTTGAAAGAATAGAAATGAAGCTCTGTGGCTGAGCTTTATGACCAGAGAGGCCTATGAAAGAAGATCATTGGAATTTGAAAGTACATTTGGTCTGGTTTTTCACTCATTTTTAGTTTTGACCATTCAAACATTTATTTGCCCCCACTCTGTGTCTTAGTGCAGCCTACTAAAAACCTTCGTGATCCATCCTCTCTATTTGTTTTTAAATATTCTTAGGTTGTAATTGGTTAGACTAACATACCACCCAAAACAATCTCACAATAATGCTGGTTTTAATGTTAAAAAAACAGGATTTATATTTTAATTCATTCCTTTTGTATACAATTAGTGGCATATTAAATAAAAATAATAATCTACTGTAAACAATCTATAATTGGTCCTTTTTAATAGTTCCGTTCCCATTTGTCCACACATAAAAAAAAAAAGAGTCAAGCTTGTATTGTAAAAGTAGGTAAGCTATATTCACTAAATTGCACTATATGATGACATTTCCGGCCAAGTATATATAATTTTATAATTGGTTCTTAATTTAATCACCCAGCCGAATATATTGTAATAATTTTTTTAAAAAGGGATATCTTGTAAATCTGGGAGGTGGTATCTGTTAGTAAACGACATAGTAGGAGACAGGAGTGATTTATGAATTTCTTGTTTATAATACACACAATACAGCACATGCATAAACACTGCTGAACTGGGCCATGTTAACATAATTGAAATGAGCTTCTTCATGGGCCTTCAAAAAACACTAAGGCAAAAGAAAAAAAAGAAAATGTTAGAGGAATGGTCCCGGCGGGGCTCGAACCCGCGACCTTCGGCTCATAAGACCAACGCTCTAACCAACTGAGCTACGGGACCACATTGATTTTTTGATATTTAGCTTATTACTAGAACCGTTGAAGTGGAAACTGAGAATTACAGAGAAAGAAGCTTTGTTTTGCTGAATAATACTTTCTTTCTTAATTCCAAAATACAGAGTTTACAACGATATTTAAGGAGGTCATCGAACAATCTCGACTCCTTGACCATACATCTGTAAAGCTAAAGTAAAGGGAGGTTTTATCCAGCACATAATGACAAGAGAGGAGTAAACCTATTGTGGATAGAATCCAGCTGCTCTTCCGTACCACGCTTGGCTCTGCAACTCGACAAAACGCAACTTGGAGAAGACCGTTGAGATATCATCAGATTGGGCTTCTTGTGGGTATCAGAATTTGAATTATGTTGGGCCAAATTCAAATTCTGTTGGGCCTTGCTTACACTCCCCCGCAAACTTGAGGTGGGGCTTGCTTCAACTCCAAGTTTGGCTCTGAGAAATTCAAATTGACGTCGAGGAAGCGACTTAGTAAAGATGTCAGCAGTCTGATGAATTGCAGAGATGTGTCTAGTCTCAACCAAGCCCAACGCCACTTGTTCTCGAACATAATGATAGTCCGTATCAAAATGTTTTGACCTTTTGTGTAGAGCAGGATTCGTGCTGAGATAGACCGCAGAGAGGTTATCACACAGGAGCAAAGTCGCATGAGGCTGAGGTACTTTGAGATCCCGGAGAAGATTGGACATCCACGAGATCTCCTGAGCTGTAGCAGCAAGAGCTCGGTATTCTGCTTCTGTAGATGATTTGGACACCGTGTCCTGTCTTTTAGCAGACCAAGAAACCAGATTGGAGCCGAGGAATGTACAGAAACCTGTAGTGGAACGTCGTGTCTGTTGGCAACCCGCCCAATCACTATCACAGAATGCCATCAGAGACAAGTTTGTATCCTTCTTCATGCGTAGACCAAGAGAAACAGTCCCTTTAAGGTACCGGAGGATGCGTTTTAGAAGACCAAAATCAGACATTGTTGGCGAGTGCATCCTCTGGCACACAAAGTTGACTGCAAACTGGATATCAGGACGAGTTATGGTGAGATATTGCAGCTTCCCAGCAAGGCTTCTAAAATAGGTTGGTTCAGGAAACAGTGTTGAATCCACATCTTCAATTCGTTGAGGCAATGGCGTAGGCATAGGATTACAATCTTGCATAGCAGCCAAGTGAAGAATATCTTCAAGATACGCTTTCTGATGCATGAACAGACCATTGGTATCAAACTCCAGCTCAACTCCAAGAAAATACGAAGGGGAACCCATATCTTTCATTGAGAAACGGGAAGCCATGGCATCAACTAGCTGCTGCAGAAGATGAGGATTGTCACCAGTGAGGAGTATATCATCAACATACAACAGAAGAACCAGAGTGGAGCTCATCCTGTGATACGTAAAGAGAGAAGGGTCTGATTTGCTGCAAACAAAACCAAACTCTATCAGGAACGAACTGAAAGTATCAAACCAAGCTCTCGGTGCTTGCTTGAGACCATAGAGAGCTTTGGTTAATTTGCAGACATAATCAGGTTTTGACGGATCCACAAAGCCTTCTGGTTGATACATGTACACCGGTTCCTGTAAATCTCCATGAAGGAAAGCACTGGTGACATCTAGTTGCCTTATCTTCCACCCCTTAGCAACTGAAATATCAAGAACCAGTCTTATAGTAGACGTTCTGACAACTGGACTGAAAGTCTCTAAGTAGTCCAATCCTTCTTCCTGTTGGAAACCTTTACCAACTAGCCTTGATCTATATTTATTCACTGTGCCATCAGGATTATATTTGACCGTATGAACCCATCTGCTAGTCACTATGTTCATGTCTGGCGTTGGTGGAACAAGAACCCATGTGTTCAACATATGTATGTTTTCCATCTCTGTGGTAACAGCTCCATTCCAGCCCGGATGTTGCATTGCTTCTGCAATGTTCTTGGGAAGAGCAGTAGAGTACTTCGTAGTGAGCATTGCATATCTTGTGTTTGGTTTCCTAATGCCTGCTTTGGCCCTGGTTTGCATAGAATGTTGATTGGAAACAGGAGGTTGAGGTTGAGGATCTTCTTGGGCAGTGACAATCTCATCTTGAACCGGAGCAACAGCTTCTTGTGGATGTTGAACTCTCTGAGGAGTGGGGAGGGTTCGGGTAATTCTGTTATCAGGAACTGGTACTTCTTCAGGACTTGTTGCTCTTTGCCACGCTCTCAGCAGAGTGGACTCATACTTAGGAACAAGGTCTTTGTACTGAGACTTGAAAGGAAAGCATTCTTCATTGAAGATAGCATGGCGTGTGATATAAACCTTACCAGTTGGTGGGTATAAGCATCTGTAGCCTTTATACTGATTACTATACCCTACAAAGACACACTCAAGACTCTTTGGTTCAAACTTGTGAGATTGCAGAGGTCTCAAACATGGAAAACATGCCGAACCAAATGCTCTAAGTACTCCATACTCAGGTTTGATCTTGTGAAGCTTCTCAAAGGGACTTCTTGCATCATCATCTTTAGCAGGTAGAAGGTTGGTAATATGACACGCTGTAGCAAAAGCTTCTACCCAATAATGAAGAGGAAGGTGGCTGTGAAACATCATAGAAAGACCAAGTTCCACAACATGCCTGTGCTTCCGTTCTGCCACGCCATTCTGTTCCGGAGTATAGGGACATGAAATACGATGGAGAATCCCATGATCTTGTAGAATTTTCTTCATTGAGTTATTAACAAACTCACCTCCACCATCTGACTGAAATTGTTTTATCTTAGTGTTGAACTGAGTTTCCACAAACACCTTAAAAGTACTGAAATTTTGACTGAACTCTGCTTTATTTCGTAATGGATAAAACCAGGTGAACCGAGTACAATCATCAACAAAGACAGCATAATAACGAAACCCTTGATTGGATAATACAGGGGAAGGACCCCAGAGGTCACAGTGAACCCGTTCAAGAGGTTTATCAACACTAGAATGAGACTGAAAAAACTGTAATCTACTGCTTTTCCCCATCTGGCAAGGCTCACAAACTGGGGAACTTCTGCTCTTATTGACTGTTATTTCCTTGCTGGACTTGAGACGTTGAAGAATCTTGAAGTTTGAATGCCCCAAACGTAGATGCCAAGTGTCTTCAGATGCAGCCACCTGACGATCTGAGAAGTAAGCAACCAGCTCTTGATTCTTCAACTGATACAACCCTTTATTTCTGTTTCCCTTCAACGTTGTCAGTGCCACGACGAACCACATGAGTTGCTGGAGGAGATACAATAGCTCCATTGACGAACCCAAGGAGCTTTTGACTTGAGAGAAGAGATTCAAACTGGGTCTTCCATAGCAAATAATTGCTATCCGTAAGCTTGAGAGTCACGCAACTGAGAACATGAACTTTACTTGGAAAGGGATAAGGATTCACTGGATCAGCCATACCTGTTAAGGTCTAGATAGCTCTGATACCATGAGAATTACAGAGAAAGAAGCTTTGTTTTGCTGAATAATACTTTCTTTCTTAATTCCAAAATACAGAGTTTACAACGATATTTAAGGAGGTCATCGAACAATCTCGACTCCTTGACCATACAGCTGTAAAGCTAAAGTAAAGGGAGGTTTTATCCAGCACATAATGACAAGAGAGGAGTAAACCTATTGTGGATAGAATCCAGCTGCTCTTCCGTACCACGGTTGGCTCTGCAACTCGACAAAACGCAACTTGGAGAAGACCGTTGAGATATCATCAGATTGGGCTTCTTGTGGGTATCAGAATTTGAATTATGTTGGGCCAAATTCAAATTCTGTTGGGCCTTGCTTACAAATTCAAATTCTGTTGGGCCTTGCTTACAGAAACCATGTGTTAGAACATGCTCATGTAACCTTTACGTTTTGATAGAGACAATTCAAATGACTACACATACTGTAACATACACACCTACAACATTATCTTAGATATTTCTCAATTACATGTTATACCAAAAAAGTACTTATCTCTTGGAGACCAGTACTCTATCAACGATTCAACATCATTCAATTACATTGATACAACGATCTTCAATTTTTCATCATTACCTTGTTGCTTCTTGTCTGGCTTCTAGTTTCTTGAAGACAGAACTCTAGCTTCACTATTCAAATCTTTTTTTTTGTATTCAAATCTTGATTCATCCCTGTTACTCAATCTTTTACTTTTTATCAAGAGATTGAAACTTTCACTGAGAAATTTAACAAGTTAAATTTCAAATTAACTTGATAAACTGGTAAATATCAACTAAAAAAGTCATCTTGTTATATTATATTGTAAATATCAATTCAAATGAACTTGTAAATTTGAAATTATAAGATTCTACATAAACAAATAAATATACACAAATTTTTAAAAGAGATTGGCAAACCACATTTATGAAAGTTTCATTACAATCCACATGCAAATTTTAATATTACCGAAATAGATTGCATGGAGCAAGCTAAAAAGAGGAATAAAAAATATTAAAAGTTTGGTGTAATAATAGAACATCAAATTAGCCGTAGACTAGTTCCAATACCCACAAAACATTCTCTTCCTAAAACAAATCTCCCATTTCAGGATTCAAATTTCTCAGATATAAAAAGAACACTCAAAAATAAAAGTTATTTTCCTCTTTAAACTTGTCATTTGCAATCTTGGATGTTGGATTCTGATGATGAATGCTATAGTTTTTCTTGGAAACTCAACGATGAGACCCTCAAAATGTATTCTCCGTGCGTTCACAAGACTCTCTCCATCTAGAAACGCCGCGTTTCAACCACATCCTTACCGTTGCATAAACCAAAACATCAACAGTCAAGATCCATATAGAATCATCAAACTGAGAAATGTTGTACCGTTTTGTACAAACCGGCCAAGTTCTGTTACACCTCAGGTTGCTTCCGAGGCAAGAAACGTCTCTGCTTCCAGAACATGCACAAAGGATCCGACATTGGGTCAAACCATCCCCAAGAACGGCTTTAATGTGAAGCCATTAACCGTTGAGAGGCTAGAAGAAGATGAGAAAGATGAAGAGGTTGTCGATGGAGATGTCAGAAACATAGACAAGGAGGGTTTGGAGAGTGTCAGAAGAAAGGAAATCGAGGAGGAGGCTTGGAAGTTGCTTAGACAATCAGTAGTGACGTATTGTGATTCTCCTGTTGGAACCATGGCTGCTAATGATCCAACCGATACAGCACCTTTAAACTATGATCAAGTCTTTGTTAGAGATTTTGTACCTTCAGCTCTTGCTTTCTTGATGAAGGGAGAAAGTGATATTGTTAGGAACTTCCTTCTTTATACGTTGCAGCTTCAGGTATGAACAGTGGTGGAGCTAGCAAAATAATTATTGGGAGGCAAATAATAACTATAAATAAAATTATTATTAAATTATTGATTACTTTATAAAGGCAGTTTTGTTAACTACATAAATTCATTATACGATATAATTTATACGTAAAACCATTTTTTTAAAAAGTATGTTATAATTTTTTTTTTAAATAGCTTAAATGCAATTTTTTTCTCAACTATATAAATTCACTGTTATACACTGAAAAAAAAGACTTGTGTAAAAGCAAATAGTTTGCATTAGGACATGAACCTTAGTGTTTGTTGTTGTGTGTTACAGAGTTGGGAGAAAACAGTTGATTGTTATAGTCCAGGACAAGGACTAATGCCAGCGAGTTTCAAAGTGAGAATTTCACATCTTGAAGAGGACAAGTTTGAAGAGGTTCTTGATCCAGACTTTGGTGAGTCAGCTATAGGTCGTGTTGCTCCTGTTGATTCTGGTCAGTACTTTCTTGTTTCTTCAAAATCTGGTGGTGTAGCTAAAGAACAAATCAGTGTTGATTAAATAGAAAAAAAAAAAAAATTCTCAGGTTTATGGTGGATAATACTGTTGAGAGCATATGGGAAAATCACAGGAGACTACTCGCTGCAAGAGAGAGTAGATGTTCAGACAGGGATAAAGATGATTGCAAACTTGTGTTTAGCTGATGGGTTTGATATGTTTCCAACGTTACTAGTCACTGACGGCTCTTGCATGATAGACAGGCGTATGGGTATCCATGGTCACCCTCTTGAGATTCAAGTAACTCCCCAAAACAAGTCTCTTTTAATATTACATTTTATTCAAGTTGTTTCTTGATTTAAAACTTTTTTTATAATATAAATTTTTTTAATTAATATAAAAAATATATTTTTTGTTTCTTGATTTTAAAGATCTCAAAACAAGAAAAGTTAACTATGTTCTGTTGCCACAGGCTTTGTTCTATTCTGCTCTACGGTCTTCTCGTGAGATGATAACTATAAATGACAGCTCCAAGAACCTAGTAAGGACCATTAACAACAGGCTAAGTGCAATATCGTTCCACATTAGAGAAAACTATTGGGTTGACAAAGGCAAAATCAATGAGATTTACCGTTATAAAACTGAGGAGTACTCTACTGATGCAACCAACAAGTTCAACATCTACCCGGACCAAGTTTCTCCGTGGTTAATGGACTGGATTCCTGAAAACCATAGGTGTGGTTTTCTTGTGGGAAACCTCCAGCCTGCTCACATGGACTTTAGGTTCTTCACTTTGGGAAACATTTGGTCAATTGTTTCTTCTTTGGGAACACCAAGACAGAACCAAGCTATATTGAATTTGATTGAAGAGAAATGGGATGATCTCATTGGACATATGCCACTTAAGATATGCTTCCCTGCTTTGGAATCTTCAGAGTGGCATATAATCACTGGGAGTGACCCAAAGAACACGTAAGTAAAATAGTGTTACCACTTAAAAATGGACTAGACTTCATTTATGTATTCGTTGCATTTTTTGTAGGCCTTGGTCTTACCATAATGGCGGGTCATGGCCAACACTTCTCTGGCAAGTAAGCATTGCGTAAAACACACGCAACATATATATATTTTAGAAAATATTTAGGTTAATGACATATGTATTTGGATGTTTTTAGTTCACATTGGCATGTATAAAGATGGGTAGACCAGAGTTAGCAGAGAAAGCAGTTAAATTGGCTGAGAAGAGGCTCCAAGCTGACCGGTGGCCTGAGTACTACGATACAAGAGACGGGAAGTTCATCGGAAAAAAGTCCAGGCTTTACCAGACATGGACCATTGCTGGTTTCTTGACTGCCAAGCAACTACTGCAGAATCCTGAAATGGCAACTTCCTTGTCTTGGGAAGAAGATCTTGAGCTTCTAGAGACTTGTGTTTGCGTCCTAACCAAATCAGGCCGGAAGAGTTGCTCCAGAGCCGCAGCAAAGTCTCAGATTCTTATCTAAATTTGTTGGTCCATGGACTGGTTAAGATGTAAAGTTCATATTGCAACAAATATCATCTGTGTGTATATAAGAAATCAGTGGTTGACACTTGACACGAGTAGTACTTTTCTACAATTAGTAAAAAGAAAAGTACTATGTTGTCTGGTAATGTTTATACATGTTAACCAAAGTAATAGTAAATAACAATTTTGACTGTATATAAGCTGGTATATTGGATTAGTTTTAAAATATTTTGCTCCAAAACTCTAATTGGTTTGGCTGGCTGCGTCTGGGGTCCAATGTTAAGTGTTAAACAAAGAGACAAATATAAGATCATGTCCACAAGTTCTGATGGGTCGATTTTTAAGGGTCAACGTTTTTTTTTTATGCCGATGCTATAAGACAATGACCACTCCCTCATAAACTAGAGGCCATTTTGTAGATTGTGGGATCCCAAATTAATATGGTAAAAAAATTCAAGGATTTTACTGAGTTTTGTGGTTACAAGATAAGCCACCGTAAGAAATGGTAAAGTCCCATGTTTTAAAAACATTCTAAATAAGGATTAGCCAGGTTATAATCCGAGATGCTACGAGGTTAGTTATACAAATAAATAAGGGGACTAGGAGGTGAGAAAGTGGTGGGTGGTCCTTGAGCCTTAAAGGAAACAAAGAAGACATCTCATACTTGACCCCAATTATTATGCCACCTTCTCTCTCACGTCTCCATCCATTTTCGTTGTCATCTCTTTGTTTTCTTGAGGCTTTACTCGTCAAACGTGTCACCTTTTTAATGGCAAAACCCTCTCATCTTTCAATTGTTTTTTTTTTTTGTAATCGGTGATCTATATATATTATATGTTTTGTACCCATTAGACTTTTTATAGAGGATCAGCATAACCATGTTGATGCACAACTTACAAGTACTCGCCCTAATCGTCATTGCATATCCTATAATATTAGGTATTTTACACAACACCCATAACTCATGGTTAATGGTTGACATGCATGCAAACAACTGGATACGTTAAGTTTGTGATTCAATCTTGATTGGGTGTACTTTTAGCAAGTTTGGCTATTATCTTATATATCGTATTTTTACAAAATGTTTCTGAAATTTAGTTTGTGAAACCGATTATTTACGTTGACTAACACAACAACAAAATTTAGATCCTCTTATAGTCCTACATATCTAACATAAACGTAATCATGTTCTTTTAAACTATCAAACGTTGTACTTATATTCTATCATGAAGACTGAAATGATATCTTCAATCAGCTGAAGTAACCACGTTCAGACAATAAACCGATTGGCTTTGATCTCTACTTATATAATTCAAATCTAGTTATAACAAAATATACATATATGTAAGGACAAAGTATGATATATGCACTCATTTTGTTTCACAAAGTTGTTTAGATGTAGGGCACACGAAAGTCTTTTTTAACTTATTATCAATTTATTATATGAATTTTAAAAAACTGTAAAGAGAAAACAAAAAACTGTTCGAGAAGAGACCAATTTCAGATAAAGAGGTCTCTCACATGCGACGCACTATGAACAAAAGAGTCGGACCGTAGGGTCTGCATGCACATGCCTTCTCGTAGACATTTATACTTTATTTACAATTTCATTTTATTTTATTTTTCATTTTTGGCATATAGTTTATAAAAATACCGAATTTAGTTTTCTTAACAAATCTATCTTATTAAAATAGAAGTACCAATAAAATATACCTCTTAGTTTTTCAAGTTATTTACACAACAATACCATTATATTTATTAATAATCCTAAATTTTAGTAATGTTGTCTTTTTCAGTTAATTTAATACATTTCTTATATTTTTTATTAATTTTAAAAACAAAATCATTTTTGGATATCCCTTAGATTTTCTCATATAACAGTTTATGCTACTGATTTTTTTTTTTCTAAAAATATAGAAGTTTAAATATGAAATATTAGAAGTGCATAATAACTATAATTTACAAATTCAATCACGTTGGACCATTTAATAACATATAGTAAACCTTTTTAAATACTGATTTCAGTTATCATTAATGTTTAAAAATGTCATATTAAACAATAAGTTAATACATATATATTTTAAAATTATATATTATTATATATAAAATAAATATATATATTTACAAAAATGTAAAAATAAACTCACACGGGTGTGCGGGTCAATCTCTAGTATAAATTAAGTTTTGTTCTGGATGAATGGGCCCGAATTAGATACATTCTTTGTCCTTAACAAATATAAAAATATTTATATCCTCTAATGTGGATTAGTTAACTGGTCGAACGTAGAACTTCAGGAGTACTGAATTCTCATCCTCGAATTCATTTTTTTTTTCCGATGGAATCTTTTAAAAGACTCTAGATATTATCTACAAAGTTTCCATAAATAATTTTTTAACTCTCGTTAATTATGTTATTAATTCCCACACAAAGAAAAAAAAAGATTATCATTGAGACATTTATGAAATGGCATCAAAACATTTCGAACCATAACAAATAAACGCAATATTTTCGTCCAACTCGTGATGTTTTTTTTTGACATTCTTCCACATTGCAAACACTTGATTATATAAATAATTTAGACATTTCGGATTATAAAATTCGTAAAAGAATAATCAAAACAAATATTACACACCACAAAGGCTCATGCAATCGGCTACAAAGCTGAGCCGAGTTTAACGGACGGCTTAAACTCAGATAAAATCTTCGTTAGAGCCGTCATGGCTCGTACTTGCATTTCCAACGCCGCTATGTAATCCGCCGTCTCGTCCAAAAGCTCTGGCAACGCCGTTCTCTTACAACCCGGCACTAACCCACCCAACGCCCGGACCCGATACCCCACCACCGACAACTTCCTCCTCCTCCTCCCTCCACCTCCCCTAACTGCTGAAGCCATCTTTGTATGCTTGTGCCGGCTCACCAATATGGCTCGGCTCCAACGAGTCGTACCACGAGCCGCAGCCGCGAGGACTTTGTCTGCCGTGTCCCGGACCGTCGTGCTCCGCCGTGAACGCTGGAGAGCATCGTAGAGTTTTAAGGAATAAACCTTTTGCGCTGACGTGGCTCTCCATCTTTGACTAAGATGGCTCGCTGGAGCTTCCGAGCTTCTTCTTGATCGACGAAGAGCCTCCAAAAGCTTTGGAGCGAAAACCCTTTGTGATCTCCGGGCAAAAGAGATTGTTTTAGTCCCTTCCACCTCCTCTAACGACGTTGGATGATTCATTCTTGGAAGTTTTTCAAGAAGTTTGATATTATGGAATCTTCTGAGGAAGAAGTTGAGCTCTTTCTTATTTTGATATTATAATTCAGAGTTAATTGGAGGGATGGATATATATGAACATTTTGGAGAGGCCACTTCTAATGCAATGATTTTCTAGCGTATTTTAATAGTTTATTTTTGCTTGTCTTTTTCGAATAAAATACCATATTTTAGATCTCTTTTCCTTGAATAATTGTACGTCTAAATTCACATTGGCTACTTATGATTGACCTTAATGCAAAAAGAAAAGAATCAGTTTCCTATACTAGAATGATACTATTTTTTTAATTAATTTTGAAGATGTAAATGAAGGAACAAAATATCTTTATTTTTTGACGGCGAACAAAAGATATCTATCTTTATTTTTGATATTTTTATAGATATTTTACACATACTACAAATTAACCTTTTACATGTCTATTTTATTTATGATGGTGAGCGGCGTAAATTTGTGTTATCACGTGTATTTATTTGATTTGTAGATTTTTTTGTTACAAAAGGAACAAAACTGGCGATAGGAGTTTGATGTAATAATGTGGAGGGCAATGATTGGTGGTAATATAACCAATGGAGTAGATAGAAGAACACATAGCTATCAAACAAAATTTAACATAAAGAAACAAAAAAAGTAATGAGTCCTTTTTAAAAACAAATGAACATAAACAATAAGAGAAGGAGAAGATGCATGTGATGGTGTTTTCTTTCATTAGGGCTGGGCATTTTATCCGTTATATTTGATTCGATCCGTTATTCGTTTCGATTCGATCCGAAAATTCCGGATATCCGTAAACTTTCGAATCAAAGCAAATACTAAAATTCAATATCCGTTAAAATCGAAGCAAATCACAAATATTAAAATTTTGGAAAGCGGATATCCGATCCGATCCGTAAATATATAAATATNGATATCCGTAAACTTTCGAATCAAAGCAAATACTAAAATTCAATATCCGTTAAAATCGAAGCAAATCACAAATATTAAAATTTTGGAAAGCGGATATCCGATCCGATCCGTAAATATATAAATATATGTATATTTTGATTATATTTAAAATTTTAATTGTATAAAATTATATAATTATTATTTTAGCACATGATTTTGATCAATTCTATTCAAATTATTACTTATATAAAAGTATTACATAAAAAGAGATAATATATTTTTGACAATTATATTTTTTTCTTAAATTTTGTGTTATTATAATTGTAACTTAAACTTTAAAAAATTACAAAATCTATAAATTCACTAGTTCTTTTAAGTTTTATTTTATATATCATGCAAAAAAATATATTTGCAAAGCAAATTTGTATCAAAATCTTAAGATTATTTGTATTAATTAAAATGGATGAGATATCCGTAAATATTCGTAAATATCCGCAAATATCTACTACCTCCGTTCCCGAAAGTAAGATTTTCTAGACTATGTACGCATATTAAGAAATATAATAAATGTTCATAGTTACATTTATTATTTGTTTTCCTACCCACTTTTTAATAAATATCCACCAATAAAATTCAGTCAATTCAAATATTCATAATTAATGCTTCTTAAAAGTATACAAAACTACCTTAAAAATATAGAAAATCTATCTTTATGGAACAAAAAATAAATCCAGAAAATTCTACTTTCAGGAACGGAGGTAGTATTTATTTTCCGGATATCCGTTTTTCCGGATATCCGTATTTTTTCGAAGCAAAGCAAATACCAAAATTAGATATCCGTAACATTCGAAGCAAATCACAAATACCTTAAAAAACCCGGATATCCGATCCGTGCCCACCCCTATCTTTCATGACATCCTCACTTAGTATTGTGGCTATTTATCATCCACAATTTTTTGCTCACGATTTTTCTATTTTCAATCTTTTTTATTTTCTTTCTTTCATTGTTTGGTGTTTTGCGAAACATATAACATGTTCTTTATATTTTTCCTCTATTAATGAAAATAATAACTTAATCATATTGATATTTTCGAAAGCATTAAATGTAAGTTTTGGATTCCTCTTGTCAATCAGTCTATAAGTAGAAAGAAAATTGTATATATGCATACCAAATAACAATATACTAGGATAAGACCCGCGCCTTGCGCGGAACGAAATTGCTATTTTCATTATGTTTTGGATAATGAAACAATAGTTCGGTTTTATTTGGATTGGGGTGTTCAATTCGAATATCGATTTGTTTTGGTTCGGTTCTGTTTTTTTTGGTTTTTGGTATTTCGGTCAGTGTGTTTCAAAATAAAAAAAGTATTTAGGTTAGTAAATATAACTACTATTCTAAATCTAATTTACTTCGGTTTGGTTCAGTTTATATACCGTCGGTTTTTGTTTTATTGGATTTTTATACCAAAAAGCATTAATATTTAGTTTGAGATCATATCATATATTATACGAATT